>JAGVSQ010003572.1:0-21272 GCA_022683975.1 Rhyacophila evoluta
TTACTCAACCCAGTGGGCATCCAGTCCTGCATTTTCGGATTTTTAAAATCCGACAAATGGGGATTCGAACCCGCATTCCCCGGATTTCTAGTCGCGTAAACTACCAACTAGACTACCGGAGAGACATCTGCTTAATAAAAAAAAATATTTTCAGTAGTTACTTAAATATTTTTAAGCTGCTAAATAAAATATTGTATACATTTACCATCGAGTATTTTTTATTATTAAATATCCATTCATGCATAAATTCGACTATTAAAAACTAAGCCTTCTTTCGAATCAAGTAATTTATTTGTTTTATAAATATACTATGCAATATAATAATTAATGGACAGACAAAATTTTTATGACAAACATAAATGATATGGACAAATTGAACTTCTTATTCTGGATTTAAGTTAAGTTCGTAAAATAAATAACATAAATGCTTCATATTTTCTTCGCAGTATCTTTACAGATCAAACAATCATATAAATACTTACAATAAATACTACATAACTGTTTTATTTATATTCAATAAATATAATACATAGATATACGTGTCACTGCATATTAAGAATCATGAAGAAGAAGAAAGAGGGGTTGAACCTTTTATATCATTCAGAAAAAAATCTCTAAAAATGTGTATGTATTATGTTACATAAAGATAGTTATAAATCGTTGACGATTCGGTTAGACAACTGAAAAATAATGAAATAATTAATTAATTCACCGAAAAATATACTTAATGTACATACACATATTTTATTTCGAAATTGTTTATCAAACATCTATTCAACAATCAAAATGTATATATAGCATAACGATTGTGAACGAAAAATAGATAACTTAATACCAGTAAATTTAGTTGTTTTTAGATTTTGATTCATTTTGCCAAAAAACCCCAAATACTATTTATCAATTATTTTTGCTGATACGCTTTTTCATTCGCAATTTTCCAAAAAACTATCAAAACATTGTATAGGTTAATATTGATTCAACAGAATTCAATGAAACTTTATAATCTACTTGTGAACAAAAAGCTTAAATTTATATTTAGTATTATAAAAAAATATATATTATCTGTCTAAAGATTCACGCGTCACAAATTTTTTTGATTAAAAGTTTAAACAGAAAAATCAAAGTTTAAATTCAAATGCATTATAAACTTTTTAAATCAATCATTATTAAGAATGGGAAAAATCTAAAAAGTCCCTATTACTCACTGGATGAATAAAATTCAAATAGAAAAGTGTCGCATGAAATTTTCCCGCCGAAAAGACCGCCATTAGGGCTCTTTTGTCACGGAGCAGTATTTCTTCCATACGAAATAAATTTTACGTAATCAGTGGCGCCATTTTGGAGACACTTAAAAGTAATTGGAATTACTGAGCTATATTAATTACGTTACGTTACGATAAACTGTAAAACAGTGGTGTATAAGTTTTTCGGGTCTGAGGTTTACCAATAAAGCTTAAATTATATTTTCCTCCAGTTTAATCGGAAAGTATAAATGAAAAAAAAACAGATTTAAAATTTGAAAAAGTTTAACCCCAAAAAGACCGAAATAAAACACTCACAAACGTTAAAAAAGCTGAAAAAGTAAAACATAAATTATTATTTAAGCTATATCTCAATGTATATTTTTCGAATAATTTATATTAACTACATATTTATTATCAATTTGACGAACAAATTGTCAAGATATTTTATTATTTTCACTAAAGAATGTATACAGTGATTGACGATTAATCTTTTGAATTAATGTTTTATAGCTATTGCATTTATCAAGTCAAGATTACTATTGTATGATTAATTACTTGTTTTAATCAAAATTATTTAATTAATGCAACATTTTAATATTAAATTGAAGATTCAAAAATTCCCAATAGTTTTGTCTTACAATATCTCGTGGGCTACTTGATGGAGCCTTAGATAAATTTTCTGGTCATATTTCTGTATTTTTTTATACCCTGTCCGCTTCGAAAGTGAAATATATGGATCCACACATTATGAAGTTATTCACTCTGACGCTAGAGTGTAGTTATATCCACAATGTCTTCACAGATTGCATTATTTGTATTACTTAAAGTAAAAAGTATATTTTATTTAGTCCCAGAATATTGATCAAGAATTTTGGTTGTATTTATTTATCTTTCGATCAAATTAATTAGTTTTTTTAAATATTTTGACAATATTTATCATCTTGCTCTTCACAGAATGTTGGCGATTACGGTAGGGATATTTGAGATTGGAGAAATATTAGTCATGCTTAATATGTGACATTCTCGGTAGTGTTTGTTTGATTAATTAACAAACGTGTATTTCAGAACTATGTAACATTGTTACACGACAAATTACACCAGAAATCATAAATCATTCAACTAGATACACTGAGTTATTTTCTACCCACTTAATGAACATGTATTATTAAAGTTCTTATCATAAATTTAATGCATATGTACCTGCTTTTCTTTGTAATATATATACAATTGATTACTGTCTAGATACTGTCTACATATAGTAGAATACAGAATGTCAATCACGTACTTTTTAATCATCTATTTAACAATTAAAATGGAAAACCAATCAAATATCAATTTAAACCGACCATCTTCAATGACATTTTTCTCGTTTTTTACATGATTAAATTTGTCATTTATTAAATTCTCTTCATTATTCTAGTGCATAGATAATTTTTTTACAACAATTCTATAAATTTTAATTTTTACAATCAGATTGTTCGCAAGCTAATCTCATAATTTAATTACGTATAATTTACGTTCATCACGCCATGGTATACGTCATAAAGAATTGTGATATCATGGTTATGTTGGATGCAGCAAACGATTTAAAATTGTATAAATATATTCGTCTCATGTTTTTTTCAACACATTATATAATACCATTGCATTCTATGAAAATTTATAAATGATTATACATTATTGCATTAGATAGAATAGATTAGTTTAATACTTTTTTACGTACCATGTTTGCTCCCAAAGTGGAGCATATGGATCGACGCAGTGTGAGGATATCCACTCCGAAAGTGTATCCGAAAGATGTGGAATAGAACTCGCATTCCCCGGATTGCTAGGCACACACGCTAACCTTTACAATGCATACTTAGACTAAGTACTATATTTGTATAATATATTTTAAATTCTGGTTTCTTTTTGAATATTTAAAACACTTCACTGTTCACAGTGCCAGAGCGTCCTTTTTCCCAGCGGCATATTCGCACTATTTCTTTCATAGAAAATTTATTCCTCTCGCATCACGAATAGATTTATAGGGATATCGAATGCGCCCGTATTACGAACGCCTCTGGAAGGGTGTTCTCGTATATAAATATCGCACCATGCGGCTATTCCGGTGAAACTTTGAAAATTCTCTCTAGAGTGTTAATTTTTTTTAATTTATTATATTACATAAACAGTGGTTTTGTTAAATGAAATTGCCTTTCTCTCTATATTTTTATTTACCGTTCGTTTTATTTGCTTTGTACTGTGCATACCTATTCTATTTAATTCACTATTTTCTTGATTTTTGTATACCATATTAGAAGTAATTATTTAAAATTCACTCATTAAAATAAATAAATTAAAGATCTATAATTTTACTTATATATAATACAACACGCTAGCTTTATGTCAATTTTGAGGAAAACACAACTTTGATCTATTTTCCAATAAATTGAAATTCATTTGATCAAATAAAATTAAATAAATTAACAGAAATAAAGGAAATAACTTGATCTTCAAAAACCATTGATGAATAAAAATTTTAATCAAACTATTAAATAATTACAAGCGTATTATCTCAGGACAAAGCTTCAAACATATAGTTATGTGCTTAGTTATTATTGAGTATTAAATTTATGAAATGTTAACTTAGAGAATAAACATTTTAATTAATTATTATAGAATGGTACATACATGAAAAATAACGTAAAATATATGGCGATTGTGAGTGAATAATATCAATGAAACGTTCTGTACCAACTTCCACCCTCCCCATCCATTATATCACTAAGGTTTTATTCCGCCGGAAATGAAAAGGTTTCACGATAAAATATAGCGGTAGCAAAGCTTCGCGTACTTTTTGAATGAAATGCACTTTTTCAACGCTGCTGGAAAATTTATTATTATTTTATACCGTGAATGGGTAGTTTCGGTACACAAATTGATGATATTATATAACGAAATACATGTATGGCCTGGCTCATACAAGCAAGCCATCAATTATAACCATTGGACGGTAATATTGACTTCCATAGAACGAAAAAATATCATTCTATCATTGTTACCAACCATACAAACTATCAAAATTTTAACCACTTACCGAAAATGTCTCCAAACTCGTTGTCTATACCAATATACTTATAGTACTTTAGCTTCTAACTGTCTATTATTATATATATACTTGAACCATCTCAGTTTCGCACATTTTGTTCACCGTTTTATTCAAAAAAGCATCTGGACAATTAATCATCCTTTACCCGTGGTAGGCTAGCGCGATGGAGTTCGCTCACTTAGTTATAACAAACAATAAAGAAGAAATTTTACAACGTGTACAGAGCCTGATTATCAAATACCATCTTTTCGTACAACTCTAGAGACTTTTCTCATAATTTATTTTCGATTACTTGTTTCTATTCAGAGCAAAAATATTATTATTTGTAATCTTAATAAAATGAAACCTATGAGTACAGTGACATAAACGCGAGTGATACGTCTTGTAATATGATAAACCCGATTTCAATCTACGAATCTATGGAATTACGCAGTGTTTTAAAATTAAATTATTATATACTTGATAAGAGTTGAATTATAATTCGATGTATTTATTTAAATGCATATCGATAACTGATCTGCTCAACAAATCATTCTTATTTGGCTTAATTATATATTGCCAGTATCACTTACAATGTATATACTTTCACAGTACTGGACGAAAATTAATAAAATTAAAAACACGTATTGTTAAATATACCGCCAATTTTGTGACGTCAAGAGTATACGTAAAATACAGATAGTATGATAGTGAATAATTTGTATTCAATTTTCTACTTCATTGTTGTGTGTATAATATAATAAATAATAATCTCATCTGATTTAAACGTATCGATAAAATTAGACACTGTTTCCCGTTTCGGTCCTAAAGTACATTTTGGTTCACAGATTTATTTCTACGCACCAGAAATGAATCAGTATAATTACAGTTTGTGTCGTAACAATTTATTTTACTACGTTCTACATTTATAAAGCTGCCTTTAAAATTCTTTATCTATTTTTAAGTTTACAAAGTTTAAAAAACAAACATTTCTCGAAATTTTTATCCACTAAGAGAATGTTAATTTTCTTCTAATTTCGAGTTTCATTTAGAAAACGATTTTGAGTATTTGGTAGAATTAATTAGGACCAAACAGAGAGGACTAAAGAAATTTACTTAAGGATTTCAATAACTATCCGAGGCAGTAGGGCTTAGGCAGCTTTTATGATGATTTCTATTTACAATAATGTACGCACTTCTTATAATTATGATACACCTGTATATAAACATATAATTCAAACAGTTCGAATATTTTGATGTTTTAATTTATACATCATGCACTCGTATAATGAATGGTTTGTTAATTTTGATAACGTTTAACAGCTTATTTATTTGTGAAATTTATACATTTGCTGACGACAATATAACTTCCATCCGGCATTTACACAACGTGTGATAAATATATATCGATAAAATTTATTGGTCCACAGCAAACAGCCCACGGAGGAAAATTTGTAATAAGCCTGAAACCTCATCGACGTCATAAATTATTACACCATGTAGCACTTATGCCATAAATCGTTAGAAGTATTATGTACGTTCATGCCATGTGTGTTTCGACTGACATGTATGAAATTTTTGTTATACAGAGTGTTGGAATAATCAAATATAAATAAATGCTGAATTTATCTTATTTAGAATATTTTAATAGACAAATTTTCGTGGACTAATATCAGTATATTTATTAAAGACATGGCTTAAACTGAGAGTAGGTATTTTGTTTAATTAAATTTGGTCCATTAAACGCGCTTCATTTTATGAAACGAAAAGATTGGGTCTATTGTAAAGTTTACTCAGATTTATATTTCAATTCAAGTATTATTAAATATTGCTTCATGTGTGCAGGTAAACTTAATATTCAAACGTAAATTATCTACTTGGTTTTTAATACAATGTATCACTTTTTGCCGAAATAAACTTTTATAAAGTCTCAGGTGGCTCAATAAATAAATATATATACAATATTTTTTCATACAATGTTTGTTCCTAAAGAGGAGCATATGGATTTATAAAATGCAAAGATATCGACTTCTAAAGTGGAGTATATGGATCACCTAAATGTGAAAACGTCTCGACTGATTGTGTTTCACGGGAATTGGTTGTCGATTGCTCAGCTCTATAGACATCTAGTCCTGCATTTTTGAATTTGCTTAAATTCGACAGATGTGGGATTCAAGCCCGCACTCCCCGAATTGCTAAGTGCGCATGCTAACTTCTACGCTATCTCGAAGACGAATATATATACGTGTTTAAATATTTTAAAAGCATGTAAATCACTTATGCAGATCCAGGATTTGAACATTTGGCATTTGCAATGTATTGAATTCTTTTACTATCGAAAATTCATTTGATGAACCATGATTGACAACAATTGATTATTCAGAAATAAAATACTTAAATTATTCAACGGTTTATGTTACAATGTAACATTATTACGGTTCCTAGAAGTGAAACAACCCTTAAATATCTAAGATATTTGTAAGCTGATATTTTAGACAGCACATGATTAGGTACTGTCTAAAATATCAACTCTAATATATATATCATTCGTATAAATATACGTTATGATTTTATATATTTTGATATAATTATTAAGTTATGCGTAATAATGGTTTCATCTTTGGGTGTAATACATCTTTGTAATATATTTTGACTTTCTAATAGTGAATAACTATTAATAATTTGAAAAATGCTGTAAACTACATTCAATTTTAAATCATCCACAACAAATATATAATAAAGCTAAGCACAAAAATTTTACCTCTTGTAACATTTCGAAAATATAAATTTTCCATCAAATAATATATTTTTTCAATTTATATAAATATACATTTCGATTGCATTGCACTTTTAACCTCAAATGCATCTATTATAATGGAAATGCACAAAAGTAATCAATTATATTTTGCAACATAAAATGCACTTGAGTTGATCATAATTTTAAAGTATCACGCAATTGAAAGGCGAGGCATTTTCAAACAAAATACTACCGTGTCCTGAAAAAAATATTATGTTATAACTGGACACATATTATTTTTAAAAGTTTTATGTTTAAATACTGTAACTACAACATAATAAACCCATATATAGAAAATTTTTCATTAAAATTACAATCAATTTTATTTGCGAATATTGATTAAATATTCACTTTATTATAAGTAAACGCAATTTTCAATTTTGATTGCCGCTTTCTTTGGCGCTTTTTTAACGTATCAAAAAATGTAATGTTAGAAATAACATAAAATATTCGTAAATTTATTCAATTACTGCACGTATCAATAATTTTACAAAAGTAAAAATCTGCAAGTCTTTAAAGCGATTAAAGTTTTAAAGTTCGACGAGCTTTAAAGTTCTCTATCGATATATATTAGTTTGTTGTATCTCATTTTGATAACAAGTATATTTCTACTAACAATAAAATACACATTTATTTGAAAAAGATTTTTTTTAATTATTAAATGTTTTTCGGGAAAAATGTATACAATATAAGATACTATTTTACGGGTGACTCAAAGTCACCCGGCTTAATTGCTCAATAAAGAATTAATTAGTATTTGAAAAAAGAACAAAATTCGTATGTTGATTTTTTATACCTAAATTATACGTAATCGTTGTTGTTCTATTTCGCCTAAAATCACTCCGTAGGAGTCCAACGTAATGATGGTTGTAGACACATATCGTTAGTGCGCATACAGTCGCACCCCTGTTTGGCAAACACAGCCTGAAAAGCTCCCTTGTTTCCCAGTAGGCTTCCAATACAAATGGCGCCAAACATGGGGTGACCAGATGTCGCTAACAGTCGAGACATGTCTGGCCTTTTAATTGCGTCATTAAATAATTATGCGTGTTTTTCAGGCGACAGGCACAGGAATTTCAAGTGCTTTCGATTCTTTAGTTTGAATAATGGACTTGATGCTGACGGTAGTCAGAGATTTTGCATAATTATATAGTTGACATTTTCAGTATTATCACAATCTGACTCTATTCAATTTCGTAAATACGATTTACTTCCAACTGTGTTTTACACCATTCTGACATGCTATAAATGGTATAGGACATTTCAAAATTGAACCTTGTTTTACTACTAATGCACTCAAAAAGATTAAATAAAACTAAAAAAGAATAACATAATAGTTTGTTGCGGAAATTAAATACGTATTACTTAAAAGTTATCAACCCATTCTTGTTTCCACACAATTAAAATCACCGTAAAATACAATAATTCTAAGTCTAAACTATACTTACATCCATGCTACTTTTGTTTATACTATGCTTTCTCCATAGTCGTTAACTATATGGATCTCCCCTTGAGAGTTTGTGAGCTTAAATACGTTGTTGTTAAAGAAATAGTCATCAACTAACGTTTTTTTTTACAAAATTGACTTCATTGCCAAAATGAACTAATGTGTCGAATAAACATATGGCAATATTTTTTTTTATTTATAATATATACAAAAAATAACCTTTAAACGGAATTATTCCCTCAAAATATTTTTGTGGGTTAATTAATAACTATTTCTTTAAAAATTACGTCATATACATGTATGTATGTATTATAATTAACTATGCCAATCTATAATTGATTGATAATAATATCAACTTATTTATTTTTATACTCGCGTGTCATTGTTTATTGGGGTAGACAATTTTATTTTGAAAACTATTTTCGTTTTAGTTTCATGAAACACAGGTATAAGAAGATTACGTTATATAATAGTGCCTTAATTCATAAGTATGTTGTAAATAACAACTGACGCTCAATTTAATATTAATAACTAATGTTTTTTTTATATATTTCCATCAATTTATTGTGTTTGTTTCAAATAAACAATATTATCGATGAATACTAAGAATTCAGTATACATTCTCAGAAGGGCAGTGCTGGAATGAGTTTTGCCCACACACATTTTCCGATTCTACGTAATGTTTTCTGTCCATAGTCACCCCGCATTAACGTCACTCGGTGAGCCGAAAATGCCCCCTCACATACACTTAAAATGATAATGCATGTAGTGTGTCATGACGCAAGCGGATACACATTCATCATGAGAACATGGAAAACCCTTTGTGGCATACTGTTTAATAACACCCCTTCAAGTAAGCCTTAAGGCTCAATGTGACATCTGATACATATGGCTAGGCCTAAGGGATGGCCTAAATCGAGGGTAGAAAAAAATTGAAGCAGATGTCTCATTCGGGAATTAGAAGTATTACAGATCAGTGAGGACCGTCTTCTCTGTGGCTGAGTGGATAAATCAACCCTTTGACTGCAATGACGTCTTTTTTTAAATTCTAGCACCTTGCCAAAAATTCAATAATTTAAAATTATTTTTGATTTAAAAAAAGAAGGCAATAGGATTAACGTTCACGCCTCAGATATGGGGAATGGGGAACGATTCTCACATAGGCTGGATTGAAAAAAACAAAAGTAAAGGACTAAACACCCAATGGTTTGATCAATTAGCTGAAAAACAATTCTCCTGAAAAATAATCAGGAAATGTCTTCATAATGCGAAGATTCATACACTCCGTTTTGGATAGATATATTCACACCGTGCAGATTTATATGCTCCTTTTTAGGGCCGTATATAATAACTTATTAAATTATTATAAACTATTATGTAAGCAAATTAAAAATTAATAAACATAATATATCATACTCCATCCTTAATTATCTTTCATCGATATATGTCGTACATAAATAAATGTCAGAAAATTATCTAACAGTAAATAGTAGAATCCAAACGAATAAAATATTTTTTTCTTTGTGTTTCTAGTTCCAATTGCTTAAGTTTAAGCGAAACTTTTTGGAAAGAAAGATGTTATACTAAATTATTAGCGCAGAAAAGAAAACAATATATTTTTAATGTAAATGATAACTATTGAAACTATTATATTAATTATATAACAAAAAATGAAATTACTTACAGTCATTTAATTAAATTAAATTACTTACAGTCATAAAATTAAATTAGTCATTTAATAAAAACCGATTTGAAATCCCTGGATGAGTGTACCCATAGTATCAGCATGCAGTACATCTTTTTCCGTGTAAAAGATTATTTGCTGAAAATCTTAAGCGTTTCTTTGATGAACAAAAAAGGCATTGTTACGTTGAAAGGTGTGCTAAATATATAAAACAATGTAATACTACAACTAGGGATTTACCCACAAAAAATCGGTATATTATAACCTGACGTGCTGCACTGTCCGCACCAAAAATCTATTTGAATACTAGAATAATAAATAATAAACATAACTCAAAAGAAAAATAAAATAATATGTACATTTACTTAGGCGCACACAAAATATACATACGCCAAAGCAGAAATTGATTGGGGCGTTTGTTTAAATTTGATATCTAAATGCACCCGATATTTTTTTTTATTAACTCGATGTTTTATAAGTTATATTACAGCTAAAATATAATAGTCCACAAGTTGACTTTAACGAATTACTAATGCAGTACTATTTCCGTTATCATATTCTATCAAATTAATAGTGTATAATGTAATATCGCCTTTCTTTCATTTATTCGCCATTTTGTCTCCCAGGTAGCGTATTTGGTAACGTGCGCGCCTAGCAATCCGGGGAACGTGGGTTCGGTTTCCCAACTGCCGGATTTATTCAAAATCCAAAAACGCAAGACTGGATGCCCATCGGGTTGAGCAATTGTCTGATAAATAATTCTCGTGAAAAATAAACTGTCAAGACATCTTCACATTACGGAAATCCGTATACTCCTCTTTCGGAGTGGATATCTTCACACTGTGTAGATTTATATACTCTACTTTTTGAGCAAACATACTAAAAAAAAAATCTTCCAAACTTAACTAAGTTGTATATATTCAATGTTTCTATTCAATCCCCTCTAATGTATAAAGCTGCAACCTTCAAAAAGCTTTTCTGATTTTACGAACATATCACGTTCTTTTAATGATAATTCAAGCACCAAGAAATCATTAAAGTTTCCCGAATTATTTTACGTACTAATTTAAGTGGTTCTTTCAGATCCACGGCCAATTGCTAAACCGTCCTTTAGGCATCTTTGTCTAAAGCTTTCTCTAGTTGATACTCAGCGTCTATTCATTTCGTCTGATATGACCCCAAGATCTTCCTTTATGAACCATATGAAGAGCACTAAAATGCTCGTCTTTAATAGCATTACCTGTCATTATAAGTCTTCTAGGTCTTAAGGTATTAACTTTCTTGGGCTTAAGCTACTTGAAAAGCTCAACAATAATACTTATGCGTTATCTTGGATTTTCAGAAACCAGTCCAAGTAATACTTAAGACATTTTTTTAAAACATCATACTTCAATAAAGTATTGTCTTGTTCTTTCATCAAATATTACAAAATCTACCGGTTTTATATCACATTTTATAATATCTTGATAATCTGTAAAGTGTTTATATACATATAAAAAAAAATTCAAGTGTTGTGCACAAACAATAATATTAATCACGTTGTTCAGTTGACAGTCCAAATAATTATTTCATTTTTATAAAAAACATATAAATTGAAAATAAAAAAAACCTTCTTCAAAATTCTTATAGAACATTTGTCTTTCAAGAATAAAACATGAAAATATTCGTCTGTCATATTTTTTCGGTTCTTTGGAATTTTGAAAATATTTCAAACATAATATTATGCGGAGAATAATGTTCAATATTGGAGGTATGAAATTTTCGGAAGCATTTCAAATATTATGAAAATTTCTTCGTACCGAACATTTTTTTCCATCTAGAATTTAGAGTGTAGGTTAGCAAACTATGTAAATGCCGATGTAGTTGTATATTTGATATATTTACGTTACGATATATCCTTCGTTATATCTATCATGTGACATTACTGATATGTCACCTTCATAGAAATGTATTCATATTCATTGCGCTGTTTTTCTTTTGTTACAGTACAACTTTAGAGACGTACTCTAAGTATTTGAAACTACGTACCTACTACCATAACCAGATGTTATTAATATATTTTTTTGTGTCACAATACTAAAAACACCATATTATTCATTAGTGTGAAGTAGATTAGAAAGTGGTTCGATTTTCTGGGCCCCGGATCAGGTGAAATATAACCGTATGGTAGAGAGAGTACAGAAGAAATTCCTGAGACTTCCGTACTTTCAGGTATATGAATACTATCCGTGGCTTTTCTCAAACGATTTTCTTTTGGGTATGCTTTTCTACTGTAGGATTATGTACTTGGTCACCAATTTTTTTCGACTTTTGCGTAGTAATCGAGAATTCTGCCATTCTGGCTAATTTTGGTTTGTGTGTCCCTAGTAATTACTTTAAAACTCGAGAACAACTAATTTTATTCCAAAATGTAGAACTAATTTACCATCAGTAACCTGCCAATGGGGATTACAATGTTAATGTTTGACGAAATCACTTCGGTTATTGATATCTTCCACCTGAGTGAGAGCCAGTTTAGGGTGATGTTGTTTTATAAAATTTTAAACAAAGATCTGTCCAGCTCACTGGGTATACTCTTTTTGTTTTCTTTTCTCTCTTTACATTCAATGTATTTATAAATAAATTTTATTTATCCTACTTTTTATCTTAATCGATTTTCTTGTAATGTAATTTAGATATGACAAATTTATTCCATTTGTTATTATTCTATATTTTAAATGTTTTGAATTGATAATTTTTCATGTTTGCAACATCTACAATGAATAAAATATATTTATGTTTTTTTTTCAATATAATATATTGTCTGTGTCTATATTATAGACAAACCAAAACCAAATATATGTATAATATGATAAGAAAAATGGATTGAAATGAAAAACAAAATCGATTTTATAACAAGTTTTTTCAAAATCGATTACCATAATTTAACATTTTAAGATAAAATCAATTATGAACTTAATGAGAGATGTATAAATAAAATATTGTCCGGATATAGCAAACCGCATAGCCATTGGTAGTATTCATACAGTACAGAAGCCTTCTAAAATAATTTTAGATATTTGGAAAAGCTGTCATTTCATCGAATCGTTTTTATTTGAAAGCTTTTCGCTGTTCTGTGAATCAGATAACCTATCTACGATAAATCCAGTTGAACAAATATACTTCTTTCAAATACAGTAGCGCATTTAATATAACGTCAACTAGACCAGTATATATTGATATTGTTTCGTGATCTAATATTATTATATTAACCCTTTGACTGCAATGATGTTTCTTAAAATCCTAAAACTCTAATGCAATAATTTAAAATTAGTTTTGAAAAACAAAGCAGAAAAATTATAGTGCGCGTCTTGCACACGGAGAATTCAACTTCAATTCCCACATCTGCTAGTTTAAAAATAATCGAAAATGCTGGACCGGATGCCCATTGTGTTGAGTACTGCCTGACATCTAATTCTTATGAAAAATAATACATCAATACATGTCTTTAGATTGCAGAAATTCCATATAATCCACTTTCGAAGTGTACTCTTCACACTATATGTTCCATATGTCCCACTTTCGGAGCGAACATAGTAAAAAAAATTGTAATATTTTCAAACATACAACCGGTTTTATACATTAAGATTTTTTTAAATCTAGAAGGCAAAATGATTGTTGTAAATATATATATCAATGTTTACTATACAGTTAAAATAATTATGGTATTCTCAATTGCGTGCCACGCTAAAAACCTTTTCATTGTGAGTTTCTTTTAGCGCGCGTAATACTGCAAACGCGTTCAGCCGCACATGCAAACATTCGTGCGACGCAAAAATCGCCCAATAGCTTATATCTCTAAGAAGGAATGATCAGTAATGTTATATTAAAACAGTTTATGCGTCAATAAATTATATCACCTGATTGAATGTCACCGATCGTTTATTATTATCAATGTTACATGTTGGTTTTCAGCACAGCGATTTAAAACCTAGTTAAAGTTTTAAGACGTAATGATCAGGATGATAAAAAAATGTCCGAGGAATAATTATTTATTTTATACTGATTTTATGAAATTGTATATGAATTATAGCTCTATAACGACAAGATGATATCGAAATCGGATGCCTGCATCAAATACTAGAAGTGAGGTGGTTGCCGAGAGCGTACGAGTTTTAGATACAGGGGTTGCGGATTCGAATCCAACAACTACAAGATTTTTAAAAATCCAAAAATCCATGATCAAAAGCCTAATAAATTGAACAGTAGACTAAAAGTCTTCGTGCAAAATACAGTCAAATCAAGTATAAACAATCTATACATTCGTCTACTGAATTCTCGAGTGTTCATTTTTATACTGTGAGATCCATATGCCCCAATTTTAGAACAAGAATGGTAAAAAATCTAGGTTTTAAAACTGTATAACCGACAGGCGCCATTACAAAGAAAATACTTCGGCAGTGTAAATGTTAAAGGAATATAATTTCTTGCTGTACCCGGTTGGCATATGATATTTTTTCATATGTGAAATAGAAAGCACAATAACAATATATTCAAACAAGCCGAGCTGTTAACTGTTGGCATAATTAATTATTATGTAGTCGCGAAAAGGGCCGCATCACGTTGCTGCTAATTAATCACAAATATCTAAGAGAGTAAATTTAATATTTCTACACTTTATGATTGATGGTTTAATGCGAAGAAGCGTGGACTTGCTTAATAATTATCAAAATGAAATTACGCATCTGCCAATCACGCATAACAAAATCGTTATTTATTATTTATGATTAAAAATATTTAACGACGCCCTAAAACTACAGCTAAGTTTTAAAATTAAACCCAGATTTACCCAAAATAAGGACTAGATTTACACTCAGACGAGACTTCGGATAATAAATACATATCGTTCACACAATAACTTTACAACTAAAAAAATGATTTAGAAAAGTTCATTTATATATATATGGATATAGTCAAATCTTTGTGTACATATAAAGTATTCTGGTTTTATTATAATATAATAATGTAAATAAACACGTTTATTATTTCATTATTAAGAGTGAGTTGACTAAAAGTGTTCTTTTTGTCAAGGCGGTGCTCCGTTATAACAAGCGGGAAATGGCGCCACCTTTGAAGCTTCCGCCCGACATCTTAAGTCGTTTCCGTCAACTTTGCAGCGTAGTTTGTGCGGGAAACGACCATTTTTCTATAATATGATCTAAAATTAATTCATAATTCGTTTTGATGTTGATAGTATAGTTGTTTACTGGGTAATATACGAAACAATAATGAGAATGTAGTATATTCATGAGTATTCACTTAATAGGAATATAATATAATCACACCAAACGGACTGTGGGGCTTATTTTCGAGGAAAAGCTTACACGTTCGCAGGAAAAAATCTGTGGATATCCATATTAGAAAGATTGTACTTAAAACAGTTAATGCCATCTACAACGTGCTTCAATGCAAGTGCTTAATCACTTACATCCTCCAGCTTGAACGATGTTGTCGAATTTATATTGAGTGCTCGTATCATATTTTTCACTAAGTCTTATTTTCGGGTAGGGCTGATATTACAACCCTCCTTAAAAATCATGGTAGAGCGTATTTTCAGAGATAATACGATGAAACCCGGTAACTATAAATCATAATAATTTTAAACACTTGTCACTACAATCATACAAAAATTAATATTTTTCTTGAAGAAATAAAAAATACAGAAATAGTACATTCATTTTCTGTTGCAGGGTCTAATAATTTGCACTTAGTCCTCGTACAACATGGTTATTCTACAATATAGCTCGATTTTACACAGTCGATGAATAATTGTGGCAAATACATATAAATAACACGCGGGCTTAGAAAAAAAACACAAAATTATTAATCTCGTCATTTTTGACATGTACTACTTGATAAGATTTGCTTAATAAACGTTTTATAGACGATCAAACGTATGAAAAAAAAATATCGATTTAAAAATTTATTTCAATGTTATAAATTTCTAGATAATGCACCAGAGAATTAGATACAGAAGTGCTTAGCCCCTTAATATGGAATACACAAAGATTTACAGCCAAAATTAGACATTTTATTGTTACGGAGTTTTTAAATGTTATAGAATTTCAAAATTTTGAAGAGATTCCGCCATGAAAACCTGCAGCCAGTTTTGAAAGTGTCGGAATAAGACAATACGATTTTAAGTAGAAATGATGGTAAATGATCGAGATGTTCATATTTATTTTTTATTGAAATATACATATATACATATTTCTGCATAGATTTTTTTGGAAACAACATAATGTTTAATCAACTCTGAATCTCTTATTACACGATTTTACATTTCACGATATTTCCGTGGAAGCATCCGTGTTATGCGAGGGCTGTATTTTTATGTTGTAACAAAAGTGGTTGGGCGTGGATTATAAAAAAAATATGAGTCGGTTACTAATTGATTGAATGAACAATACTTTCTACTGCCATATGAAAAATCGTAATAACATATTTTTTAATCATTTCATACAAGCTTCACCTCCATATATGAAGATCAAGAAAAGTGTTTTAATAATTATTTTGAAAAAAACATAAAGTCATTGCAATTACAGTTCATAGAAATATAAAATCAGTATTATTATAAATTATTATCTCTGTAATTATTTAAAATACAATACAGAAGTAACTTTATAAAATATATTATATTTATAGTGTCCGCGAATTTTTTATCCGCATATTTTTTAAATATAGTATATATATATCATTGTCAACCTTTTTTCCCCAATTATTGGTGCTTATATATTATTTTTATGTGGGTTATGGCCTCTACAACGATTTATTAAATTAATATTTTTTACGCGTTAACTTATTTGATCATTTTCGGGGACTATCCCCTAATGAGTAAAACTCTACCCAAACAGCACTCGAACTTCATTAAACACGTTAACATGTAAGTGTTATTTTAAACCTTTGTCACCGGGTGTTAATAAGTGCCGTTGCGAGTGTATAGTTTCGTAGTCCCAACTAAATATTAATTCAAAATTTCCAGATTAATTGGATGTGTGGGATTTAAGTTTTGCCAAAACGCATTACGCGAATCTGTGTAAGCAAGTGTGTATAACTTCAGCAATAAAACTTTCCACGTTTCAATAATATTATAATACTGCATTTACATATTGTTCGGTAAAGTTTTGAAAACTAAATAAATACTATATTGAATGAGATTCTTTAAATTTTTAATCTTCATCCTGACTTCTAACCTAACTGTGTCATTAACTATCAGATATTAGCTCCAACTAAAATAGGCCCTCGTATTTTTTATTTGTACAATATATTATAATCAATTTCAATTTATTATACGTATATTGGTATCTCTTACAAACGATGCAAATACGCATTAGCAATATACGTTCCCAATAGCGTGTTATTGTTTGATACTTTTCAAGTACTTCGTTTCATCTTGAAAAAACGTCATAAAAAACATAGGCAAATTTGTACGTACTTATTTATAATGCACCTGTAGCTGCAATGTTTAAAAAATATGCTACATACGTTTGAGCAAGCTTTATCACAGACATACTAGTATTTATTATCTTAAAGAGTTACGAAGACCATAACAAAATATGAAATCAACACGTTTTTGTGCGTAATTTTGCACTTCTCGTTTAAAAACATGGAGTACCCTACATTTATGATAATTACCCTAAAGTTTATTCCGTTTAATTTATGATTTCTTTTTTAATGTTTCAGGTTGTGTTGGTGTTCATTCTGAGTATAGCATCGCTCATCATCTACTTCATCGATGCGTCAAGGTAAATACAGATTTTTTTCTTCTAAAATAAAGATTTACTTCACTCTGTCTTGCTGCAGATTTACGTTAAAGCAAGACACACCTGCTTGTGTCCATGAAAACTTTGGATGTATCGACAGGAGTGTCGCACGCGTTGATCCCGTCTTGCTGGCACATATCAAATTGAAGTACCACACTCACCGGTGTTTGTTATTAAGCATATATAATACCTTACTCAAGAATACGAAAGAAATTTGAATGATCAGTCGTCAAAGTATGATAAGAATTCACACACTTAAACGTCCATGATGTTTAGTGGCGTAGCTACCGAGAAGCGGTTGGAGCATACTGCTCCAGGCGCACGAATCTTAAAATAAAAAAAAACATTAAGGTAGCGTGAGAGATAAAAAAAAACGAGAAACCATAAGGAAGAATAAGATTTTAGTAAAACGAGAAACATTAGAGGGCGCAAAAATTGTACTTGCACCGGGGCGCTGAATATGTAGCTACGCTACTGATGACACTGCCTTAAAAGGAAAAATAATACAATAAGTGAATAAATATTTCACTATAGTAAGAGTAATGGTCTTAAATCAATAATAGTTGTATCAAAACTAACTTGTTTGTCGATCAACTTGAATTTCATTTTATATCAAAATGGAACATACTGATTATTGTTTGTAACTAAATTCATACTTACGATATTCTATATCAACTTACTGAGAGTCGTCTTCACGGTAAGGTAGAGGTTAGCGTGCGCGACTAGCAATCCGGGGAATGCGGGTTCAATTCCCACATTTGTTAGATTTATTTAAGCCCGAAAATGCAGGACTGGATTCTCATTGGATTAAGCAATTATCTGACAACCAATTTTTGGGGAAAATAGTCTGTCAATACACGTCTTCATATTGCGGAGATCCATATGTTCCATTTTCGGAACAGGCATGGTAAGAATTTAAATATGAATAGATCCAGGTATGTAGCTACTCTACATAAAACACTATTAATGCATCTAAGTTATGCACTAATAAATAATACAAATATAATGCCCATTCTTTAGTAATTCACTACCTAGTTATATCGAAAATATGAAAGAATCTATTATAATTTAAATAACGTATAAAACACATTTATATCTGAAATAGAAGTGATTAAAACAACAAATAATATTTTAGACATTTTACCTCACCTTTTGAAAAAGATATTTTTTAATATTTCAATGTTACGTTTAAATAAATATATCAATACTTTTCTAAATCTTCATATTAAAAATATTGTATTCATGGATTTTTGAAGGGCTTCCGAATAATGTGTAAAATAACTAATTTTATTCACAGATTTCAAATTTCTAATAAAGATTGTGAAGTAGTATATATTACAAACAAATATTCATCAATCGGCGAAAAAACATAGTTTATGGAACATTAAAATTTTACGCTATACAAATTAAAATAAAATTGTAAAAACAGTCACAAAGACTTAGAGGACGGATATTATGAAAGTCATCCAAAATTACATAATTAAAAATATAAAATGGCATGTTTGAATATTACATCATTAAATCTAAACTGAATCGTAGGACGTTATTTGAAGTGTCCTCTGGGAAAAGGGAATATCATTAAGGATGCTAGATAACTCAGGAGGCGCGAAATTAAACATTTTGAATTGGCCGGAACACGTCGTAACTGTCAAATGAATATGCGCACAATGCTTTCGGTGGCCGCTTTCCCTACTGGCGTTGAAAGCGCGAATTTTTCTGATTAAAAGCCAAAATGATTTTTTAAATAATTTCCGGGGTGACTATTTATTTGATGATTTCTTAGTTTGGTATTTTAAACTGCAATTCAATTATATACGTTTATCGAAATTAAAAATATAATTTCTATATTGGGTACTTGAAAAATTAAGCCGTTTGTTGTTTATTATTTCAGCGAGGAAGTAGAACGATGTCAGAAATGGAGCAACAACATTACGCAGCAAATCGACCTTGCCTTTAACATATTTTTTATGGTCTACTTTTTTATACGAGTAAGTATATAAACTATGTTTTTAAACTTTATAACAAATAGTTATTTTTAATATTATTTATAAACAAAATCTTAAATTCAATGTATCTCTTGGCGTCAATTTGAATCGGTGCTGTCATCTCAGCTTTAGATTATTGCATATTATTATGGCAATGTTGGATTCCAACTCTAAAAGATTACTGTCACAATATTGGCGCCTTTTGAACGTTTTCTTCTGTCACTTCAAATTTATTTTAAACTTTCAAACTAATCTATTATACCGTATTAAATACACCCTTTGTAACAATGTATGTCAACATAATATATTAAAGAAGAACTCTTTTAATATTTTTGTTTCATTCTATGTAGCGATTTCATATATTTATGTTTATTTTTTCAGTTTATAGCAGCTAGTGACAAACTATGGTTCATGCTCGAAATGTATTCATTCGTAGATTACTTTACGATACCCCCTTCCTTTGTATCGATATACCTGGATAGAACATGGATAGGTGAGTAAATTTTATTCTTAATTTCCAAACTAATGGGCAGTTATCGTAAACATTATTATTATTGATTCCGTAGATCAATACACCGATCGAAGGCTCTAGCGAGTCAGGAGAATTTTATAAAATACTACGTATATTATAAATTATTTATTAACACATGCACAAAAAAGATTTTCTTCAAATGTTTAATGCATCTTCTAAAAAATTAAATCACCTTTTTATGATAAATGAAGCCTTATAGGAAACAAGTATTTAATGCATCTTGCAGTAAAAAATAGTTAGTATTTATGAATAATTAAAATAAAATCTCAAAATGAGTAAAGTGAAGCCATTTTTAGCGCTCATTTTTAAGTTAAGCAAATCAGGAATTCGTTGAAAAGTCTATAGAAATTTTATACTTGTTGACATTATTTATTAGCTTCTCTAGTGTTGTACCATTCCATGTCATTGTTCATTTGGACAAACTGTGGCAACTATATACCTTTTAAACTCTAATTGTTAAATATCAAACAAACATGTGCTGAAGTTAAAGTTAAAAAAATCAAGCAAACAAAAGAAAATAATTTTCAATGAATTCCAATTTTAAAATGAGTTTCGAATGGCGAATGAAAATTCAAAATAATATAATAAATTATTAATCTTCTCATTTTCACATGAATATTCTTTGAAAAATAGGTTAATTTAAAAAAAAAAAAAATTAATTTAACTTATTTAACAAAAAGGAACCAATCATGTCTATTAATCACAAGGAGA
>JAGVSQ010003574.1:0-21269 GCA_022683975.1 Rhyacophila evoluta
AATTTTTCTCATGATCAAAAGTGCACCGCGACTTTGAAAAGGTTAAGAACCACTGCTCCAGAGTAAAACAATTGACGAAAACCATATATAAATTATTAAAAAAATTAGGTATAATATGTATTTTTACCATACACCGTATGAGCCCGATTATAACGTGGCCTCGAATATAACGCGAATTATATATTTGGAGAAGGAATGAAAGGGAAAAATTGGAATATAAAACAAAAATTTTATGTGCAAATTGTATTAAAAAAATTATGGTTTTTTTATTCATACGCTTGAATTATCATCAGATTGCTTGAGTGATGCATTATTTTCACTCAGATTGTTCGAAATGCAACATTTTTCTTAAAACCTTTTATAATAAATGTGTCATTTATCTTCTGCCAAGCGTTTATGATCCATTTCCCTAAGACTGAAATTGATGGTGTCTCTATTTTCCTTATAGGGGTCAATTGATAACAGCCAATTGCATTACTACTTTTTTAAATTCTCTTTGAATAGTTTATTGACAACTTTATCTAAAGTCTAGTGAGAACTTGATACATCTGGCCACGATCCAAGCCCGAAATATAACGCGAATGTTTTCTTTAGAAAGAAATTTTGAAGAAAAATTATCGCCTTATATTCAGGCTAATACGGTAGTTAGTTATCTCCCCGGTAGCTGAGAGGTTAGGTTAGTCTCATTCAAGAAATCCAGGCTTAATTCTCACATCTATCTATTTTTTTAGATCCGAAAATGCAAAACTTATTGGGAGATGTTTCACATTGCGGAGATTGGGAGGTCCATATATTCTACGTTCGGCGTGGATGCCTTCACACTGTGTAGATCTATATACTCCACCTTTGAAGCAAAAATGGTTAAAAATGTAGTGAAAACTAATAAAATAAAACTATATCAATTTGTAATTTAATAGTTCGGTAAAATTTTGGGTTATAAATTGTCCCAAGATGTAGGTACAAACCGTGACATAAACGGCAATATGCCTTATATTGTCGTGGAAAAAAATGTAATGAGTGAAAAAGAGAGTTATATTTTTAATATTATATAACGAGCGAGTTAATAATCATTGTAATAGTGAGCTTTTTGCACAATCGGATTTAAGGCGACAGAACAAAATTAAACGCGACCAAATTATCAACGTAGTCAGCGGGACGAGTCGGAAAAAAAGAAGAAAAAATGCGTACAGTTATTACGGACTTTATAATGAACCAAGTAATGAAAATTTAAGATAAATAAAAATATTTATATGGAACGAGAGAACGTAATCAGCAGACCGAGAAATCAATTTTATATTATCACGTCATCCATAATAAATATGAACGCGTGAAGAATTGAGCAGTGTTGCCTCATATTTTCTATTATCTAGAAATATTTTGTGACAGTAATAATGCAAACGCATTGCGAAATGACAGTAAAAAAAATTACAAACGTTTGGCTACAGTTGAGTTGAAACGAAACATAATAGTGATTGTCTCTGGTTAATAAATCGTTATATTAAATTGGTTGTAATATGAAATATACATCTTTATATAATATTATCTATTATTTATTTTATTTTTTTAAATACCATGTCCGTTTCTAAATAGGAATAATTGGATCTGCACAGTGTTAATATGTCTTGGAAAATATGAATCTCCTCAATGCAATGACATGTTTTGAGAGATTACTTTCACGAGAATTGGTTGTCAGACAATTGTTCAACTCAATAGGCATCCAGTCTTATATCCCGGATAAAAAACGCGCCCACTAATCTTTCAGAAACCGGAGAGAATTATTGAAATTCACCCAGTGTTTATCTTTATATCATTCATTTTGCTCATTTAACGTATAAACTATTGTCGATAACAATTTGCAAGAACGCCATAATTCAAAATGTGTGTGTGTAATTTTTGGATAATTAAAGTTAAAATTATTCCGTTAGGAATTAATAATAATTCGCGAGCTTTCATAGATGAATTTTGATAGCCCTAATATATTTTATTTTATTTCAATTTATAATTCTATAATATAATCAATTATCTCAATCGTAGAATGTCACAATTTCATAACTAAATATTTGTCATTTTGTATAAAAAGAATTTATATCAGCGAGGTTCAATAAATTATTTTGTACACAAAAAATATATGTAATATAAAACTGAAAATAAATAATTAAAAAATAGCAATTCCGCAGTGTAAACCACATAAAAAGTCGACTCTTTCGGTAAAAATTTACCGGAATACTGAGTTATGACGTTATTGCATTTAACGAGTGATATAATTACAAAAGTATTTTGACCATCTCCGGTACAAATATGGGGCATGCGAATTTCCGTATTGTGGTGGCTTCTCTTTACAGATGGTTGATTGAAACATCACCATCTTGTACATTCACAAAGGAGGTTTTTTTCTCTATATTTTTACTTGTAAATTATAAAAACATTGCTTGTAATAAAGCTACATATACAGCTTGAATGCTGGCAAAAGATAAACCTCTAGCTATAAAAATAGTAATATAAATATATATATATGTATATATATATATATATAAGTTTACGAGTTTTACACACTTTTAGTTTAAAATCAAATTCAATACAACGTATCCAAAGTATTAACTGCATTATTGTCATGAAAAATCTCGTGACTATTATTAAATGTCACACAATTAGTGTTGAACTGGCTGGTGAAGATCTTTAATAATTTGTTTTAAATGTATATACCGGTGAGCATTAGATAACTGAACTTTAAAAAATAAATCTTTTTTATGGAGATTAACGTTTTGAATGCTGAACTAGGGCGCTAAATTTAATTCGTTCGTTATTCACTTATCATTATTATAATCATACGCTTATAATCCATGTCAAACAGAAACCACAAACGTGGATGACACAATACTCACAGCATTTAATAATATTTAAATTGTAATAAACAATGTTTATTCATAACCGCTACCGCAAATTATAAGACAGTGTGCATGGTTTAATTATTACATTATATTTTATAGACTAACTTATGAAAGGGGATCTATCACAATTATTAAAAAAACATATATTTAACTTACAACGTTTATCACAATCTGAAATCGTGTCGCTGTCTTAAACTGTCACACGTTTTGAATGTGCAATACATGGATACAGTACATAATTGAAAGAAAAGTTCAGTGGACTGAACCCTTGAAAATATTCCCTTAATATACCTATAATGTTGCAGGTGTAAAAAGCGTAGAAGTCCATATTACGATTTTTATTAATTTATATTTAACATTTTTGGTTAATTCAGTTAAACTAATTAACTGATGGTTTATGTGGATAAATATTTACTGAAAAAAAACTGTTTTTGCATATTATATTACTGAATTACACAAAGATTAGGCTATAGAAAACTAGGTAGTGACGACTGTGAAAAAAAAGGACGTAACCCATTTATAATAAATTTTACGGTAGTGACAAAGAAACATTTATTTAATGATTTTGAACCAAAGTCAAAACATTACCTAGACACAACCTTCAAGGGCACGAAGACGAAAACTACTGTTTTATTTATTCATTTTAATTTAAAAAGTTATTTAAGAAAATCCAATAGAATTTATTAGGTGAAAGCCCATTTTTATGGTCGTTAATTTCACAAGCCATCCTTTTTCCAAAGTTAAAAGCTAAAGCTTTAGACACTAATTCAACATTTTCATCTTATATCCTTTTGGCGTAACGTGTATTGTGTTGTATACATTCTGACAGTCGAACAAAATCTATTTAAAGAGTTACGTACTTGCTTCGTTTCACGGATAAATAAATATACTAATCTCACATATTTATTACCATAAAAGAAGTGTATTATTTTAAAAGTTCAATATAAATTGAACAATTTGTCTCTTGAAATTTCTTTTGACTCTTTTTTTGTAAGTGTAATACAAAAAAAGAATCAGAGAAAACTTTTGCATCAACCAAATACTATTCTTTTATTTTTTTACTTCTGCATCAGGAAGTTTTGAAGACCGACACATGTTTTACAGCCGCACTGATGTTAAGCCACCTGAGAATATTCAATTAAAATATAATAATTCAATAAGATATAGCTGATTCCGTTTGCAGTGCGTGGTGCCCTTTTGTTTTTTTATACTAATGTGTAGGCATACTAATAAAACAGTTAGAATTGGAAAATATTATGAATGTTTATTATTCTAACTGATTAAGCTACGTGTCGGTCGATTATCTGATGCTTATCTTGTGAAAGCATAATATCACACCTAATTGTGTTACCACTATTACGAAACAAGAAAAAACAAAAACTATTTTAAAAGTGACATAACGCTCTCTACTTAATTTGCGGATCAATTAAATTACATCGTGGAAGTCGGCAGTGTTTTGTTTTTTTTTTTTTTGTATATGAGAGCTAGTGCTTTCCCTTTCCGATACACTTTGATTGGATTCGACTCGATCTGCTTTGATTGGTTTAAAGATTTGTAATTATCCCGTGGAATTAATTAAAATAAAATTTAAATTTTACTTTTAAGTCAACAAAAGCAACACGAGATATTTTAATCTATTACAATTCCAAGGTAAAAATATTTTGATGTAGAAACGTCAAAAAATATTTGATACTGTCAACTGTATTTGACGAAAAATTATTTCTTCTATCGAATCCGAATTGTCCATAGTTCATAAACCGTCAGTTCTTAAAGCTATTATATCAAAGACAATCTACAACGGGAATGTCTTGGGAATTAATACTAACTACTCAATATGTTTGGTTAAAATGCCCTAAAGTACGCCGAAGCTTAAATACCTTGTCTTAAATCGGAGTTACAAGTATAATTAAATTCTGTGGCCAAATGCTAGAAGTACGTGTCAAATATTGACAATTTTGACTGAGATGTGTCCCTTCTTTTATTATAATACTATAAAAGCTATGTGTATATGCATATAAAGCTCCTTAATATATACTTTATAGTAAAAAAAGTCTTGATGTATATTGTTGATCAGAATCAAGCAATCTTTAACACATGCATGAAAATCATAGTGCCATAGCTACCTCTAGCGATAGACCAAAGAATTAAATCATTACTAACAATCCGATGGTATATATATTAGCGTTGTAAGCAGATATGAATGTAAATTAAGCTTTTTTTAAGAATATCATATCATTTTTCTTTGTATAATACATCCGCAAATAAAAATTAGTCAAACCTTATCAAAAACGATGGTAAAACTACAAATATTCTTTAGAGTATTATATTTCTACAACTGAATCTTGAGATACAATACAATTTTCTATGTAACTATTTCATTATAATATTTGCCTGTGTGAATGTTGCCATGATACTATTTTTCTAATATATTAAATTATTACTAATAGCGCATAATGCCTTCGCACAGGTGTTATATAACAATGGATTAAAAAAGGTTTTCATTTATTAGTTTGCAGTTTTCAATAGTGATTTACAATTTGGATTACATATAAAAATATATTTTAATAAAAAAAATGAAGTAATACATCAAAGTACACATTTTTTATACACTAATAGTTATTTAATTTAGCATGTCTTTACTCTATTATAATTGTCTATGATTTTTTTTACATAAGCAACCCATTATTATCACGGCTGTCAATATCCAATCACAGAAACTTTGAATTGTGCCGCAAAAAACGTGACTTTCAATTCTTATAATAACAACAAAGATTCAAAATGACCATTGAAAATACACCATATTATTGTAAACACATTGTATTATTATATAAATCATTATTGTTGATTGTAGATAAAGTTCTCAGGTCGCTATGACAGAGGGTTGATAAACTTGGTTGAAGGTTGCCCAGAGCTAAATTCACTTCTTTGATCGATGAATTATGTTTTATAATATGACAACTATAATTTATCCAATATCTTTGCAAATAGTGTTGAAACTTCCAATATAAAAAATAATCCTACAATATATTGTATTAATCTTACGCTAGAAAGCTTTTTAATGATCATTTGAAAATATATTGTAAAATGAGTGTCGTATTATTTAATGATCCAAATTCAATTTTAACTTATTTTTTTAATACATTTGGTTTGAATTGAAAGTTTAATTTCCAAGTTTCTTAATATATAAAGTGTAAAATGAATGAACGCATTATAAAGCTTTTAAGTATAAATATTTATTATTTAAAATAAATTTAATTGGAAGTAGCAGTTGAAAAACGTTTATTTAATAATTTTGGGTCAAAATTAATTAAACACGTAATTCAAGAGAAATCAATAACATTGATTTAGTCGAAGTCTTTTATCTTGATTGAAAATTTCAAGGGCCTTTCTTAAAGACAAATGAAAAGCTTAATTTAGATACTTATTCGGCATCTGCTGCTTACGTTTTCTTGATAGGACGTGTGTTAAGTGGTAGACCACTCTCGATAAAAAACTATTTTGAAAGAAAACTGAAAGTTACATCGTTTTGTTTTCCTACAGTCGATGTGCTCAGTTATTTAAATAAATTTTAACGACTTCAAAGGAGGCTATTGCGCAAGTGGAAACAATGCAGTACTTTGTAACCATTAAACCGTGCTCGAGTTATAGTTATATACAATTGTTGTACTTCCTCTTGAAGTTTCAAATCTTAAAGTAACGGTTAAGACTTTTAGTATCATTTAATATTTCGAAAACAAATGCTCGTATTTAATATGAGAGATATCCATGATCGCATTTTAAGAACATAGAAATTTTAGATTAGTAAGCAGCACCCTGTTGCAGCTATACTAAAACTATCTAGCAACTATGAAGACAGTAAACGCAGTGTGTATTCTTTTTATTAAAAAAATGTTACTGTAAAATTCAGTGGCGTAACTACATATTTAACAACCCGGAGCAATACATCGTTGAGCCCCCTATAGCTTCACATTTTTTTAGATCTCACGCTACTTTGAATTTTTTATTTACTTCCATAAATTCATAGTTTTTTTGCACTAAATTTACTCGTTTACTTGCGTCAGCTCGATTAATGTGCCCGGAGAAGTCTATTCCAACTGCTCCTCAGTAGCTACGCCACTGGCAAAATTTAAGCACTTCAATATTATTGCCTTATTTGCCTTAGCACCAGTCTTTTGGTCAGTAAAAATTAAAAAGTCCACTTTGTCAATAATAGCATAGATTTTGATTAGTAGTAAACGTGATAATCGGCGCAAGTGCCTTAGAATATCTTTTATTTTCATTCTTTCTGATGCCGTTGATTCATAAAACTAAACGTCTGTAACTTATACCATACTTCGACAGGTGATGACAATGGTCCAAAATATTACCATATGTTGTAATAATAAAATAAGCTTATGTTAACTGGTTATAACGATAAATATTATATAGTCACCATAGCAAAAAAGCACAGGCCATGGACTGAAACAACATGATGTAATAATTTCTTGTTGATACATAGATTATGCGATAAAGCCTCGAACAAACCGCCAGCCAAATGTCAACGACCAAAAACAAAATGTAAATAAATTTCTTTCGATTTGATATTTTTGCGAGATTAAAAGAACGTATTGTTATGAAAGCCGCGGCTTTTTCATGATTATCGCATTGAAATTTTGCCAATTCAAGTCATTATAATCGAGATTGTTAGCTGGGCGTGAAGACATAACGATTTATAAAAATCAGAATACTTTTCGTTTTTAGTGAAATAGGTTTTGTCGGTTTGAACTAAGCTTATTGCAGCGGGCAACGTGGAATGTGCAGCTAGTTCAACACTGCGATTTTAGTATAAAATTTAAAATATTTATTATTTTAATGCAATATTTCATGATTTTATTGAATAATAATTGTACAAATATCTCAATTTATTGTCGTATCATCATACCAGTTATAAACGAATAAGATTTCGCTTAATAAACTAACTAGTTGGGTGATATAATGATCAAATCGATAGTTGGAAGTAGTTAAATAGAAGACGTGCAAGCGATATTAAAAATTTTCATTGTATTGCATATAATGCTTTGAAAACATCAATACTTTAGTATGACAAAGACACCAAATCAGAAATATACCCAAACAAGAAGTAATCGGTGTTTTTTCTAGCCCACATACTAACAATTATTTACAAAGAAAAATGTAAGAAAAAACGTCCATTTGGTTTAAACGATTTCGGATTTGAAGTTTCAATATGAGATTACTTAATTAAAATATTTTTTTGACTACACCTATCCTTAATCAAATACATTTTTTATATTATAGCGTGTTCGCTCCCAGCGTGGAGCATATAGATCTACACACTGTGAAGATATCCATTCCGAAAGAGGATTATATGGATCTCCGCAATGTGAAGACGTCTTGACAGATTATTTTTCACGAGAATTATTTGTCAGACAATTACTCAACCTAATGGGCATTAGATCATAAATTAAATAAAATTATAAGTATTATCATAATGCCACTTTCATATGGTTAATTTGAACGAATAAAAATGAATGAAAGAGAATCATTTGAAAGCTCCATTTATCGTATAATAATGAAACAAATTAAATGAAAACTTTAAAAAATATAGAGAAACATTATCAAATTACATTGTAAATGATAAGTGATATACTAACTTTCAACAAACTTATATAATTATAATAAACTAACAAAATTAATCTGCTTAACCCTGATTATATGTTGATGCCAAATTTCCTTTGTGAAAAACTATGCACCAGGTATAAATTGCAGAGGAAATGCAAAATATTACGAATTTCCTATGCTAAATGACTTGACATACTATAAGAAGTATTATAAAAATGTGATACTCTATTTGTGTCAATTTCATCGTAAAAAATGAAGTTCTAAAAAATATTCCTCTCAAATTGCTAAGTAAAAATAAGCAATATACAAACAAAAATTAATGCCTTGAGCATGAATTAAGTTTTGAATTAATAAATTATATTGTCAGTACAATAATAGCAACACAAATACTTGCTAAGGGTAATATTCTAGACGGGAAAAATACATTGAGAGAACCATTATAATTGTGTGTCTAATAAAAATCGATCAACTATTCAATGCGTATGTATGATTACTTTTAAAATTGAATCTAATTTAATTTGGTAAAACTCGGTCACACCACGGGAGTTCAACTATTACTTTTAATTACTTACACATACAATAGAAATAATACAATTAAAAACTAAATCACGTATGAAGGATAAGCTAAGAATTACAACATGGGCATGTCGCTTGAAACCTTGAATAAATGGAGAATTGTCAGATTTTTGTAAGTTTGACGATTTTAATTTTAGTTAGTTTCATGATTATATGTATTAAGAAACGTGTAAATGTAGTCAATATTACAATAAATAGTCCTGATGCAGCTGTTCTGCAAACGCACGACGATTATGTCTATTATCTAATAAATATTAATAAGAATATGGATTAAATGTAAAAATAAATGGTCGTCTATTTCGTTTGTATAATACGGCGTATGAAAAAATATATAGTCAGTGTATTAATATATATGCAGTTAGTTGTAAAACTGATCAAGATTCGAATATTTAAAATTAATCTAAAGAGTATTTAGTTCTGTTTTATAGTCCACTAGTAATTATTAATTCATGAAGTTCTCATGTAAAAAAAGTTTTACTGAACTATTAAAAAAAATTTGAGTGTAATATGGACTATTAAAGCTATTCATTTAAAAATACTTGAACAAAATATTATTGTTAACATTTTTATGGAAATCACTGCATTATCTATTATGTATTAAATTTCAATTCAATTTACCCTTTTCGTGTAATGGTAATATTGGTTATTTCTTTAAGCACCATTCCATTTTTTGCTCCATCATTATTCCATTAATTACTATATTGGCAACACTGACTATATCCGGAATAAATTAAATTGGTTTTTCTTGACATTAGTTCTGTATTTCCAGAGAAATATACATATTACATGATTCTGACTCACGGACTCCCCGTAGGCTATTGGTTGATAATAATTAATGAATATGGCCATAAACATATTTAGAATAACCCATTATTATAACTATAATTATTGCTCTATTTCATGGTTTAAATTAATTACTCTTTCATATAAAGTGTCAAACACGTGTTTGTCAGTAATTATATTGGGCGAAGAAAGATAAAATAACGTAACCCACATAAATGAAATGTTATAGGAGGCACAAAAAGCGTCTGTTTGATGAGTTTGGGCCAAAGGAAGACTATTAAATAGACACTGCCTTGAAGTGTAGGAAGAAAAATATTTTACATAAATCAATACAATTGATATCGTGGAAGTTCTTTTAACTGTTCGAAAATTTGATAGGCCATCCGTTTTTTAAAACTTTAACGTTGAATTTGGCGTTTGCAGCTTAAATACTCTTGATAGTCGATAGAAAGTATATTGTTGTAAATAGTGATGTGCATAATTTTCGTATTGTACTTACTTTATATACTTAATTTATTAAGTATCCGATATTAATGGCTACATTTTAAAGCAGTGGCTACTTTTTAGAATGAGTAGTAGTTGAGTAACTGACTGCTTAAAGACTACTGCTGTTGAGACACAGAAAAAGGTCTCGTGGTTAAAAACCTAAAGAATTGTAGGAAAATGGAAAACTTTTACATATCTAAAAAAAGTCTGCCGACAGAAATCTGAATAAATTTACGAAATCTTTGAAAAACGTTACTCTTCAATCATGAGTATTTACGTGGATGAGTACAAAATATCCAATACTTAGTACTGGTTACTTATAATAAAAGAACCAGTACCCGCGAGTATTCAAAAGTACCGGTTCCGCACATTACCAGTTGTATACATTGTGGTTATCGAACAAAGTTATTTTGAAAAAGTTGAGGGTTACGTCCTTTTAAATTTTCACAGTTGATGTATATCGTAATAATGACCATTATTATTTTTTGATTAATTAAACGTAACTTTGACTTTTTAATTAAAAGTATTTGTTTTCAAGACTGTTTTGTATCTGCCTATGGCTATGACAACGCTCGAGACTAAAGAGATTAACGGCTTCTTATTCGGTTCTTTAATTAGTGCCAGGAAAACAATCGAGACAACAAAGATAGTTTTGAGATTTCAATTACAACAATCAAGTGGTAAATTCTTATTACTTTATTTAACTGTGTTCCTATTCCCAGGTTAATGAAATGTTTTTTATTATTTATTACTATTATAAAATATTTTCTTGCCATTCATATGTACATAATGGCTAATAACGGACGAACTAATAAGAAAATACATGCTTATTTTATGACAACCACGCAGAAGACATATACAAACGCGCATAAGACAGGTGCACACAAAGCAATTGCGTACACTTACACTTGAATAGACAATTGCAAAAATCACTGAATTTATGAAATTATAGACTCTTAGATTTTTAGTATGACTAGATTTATAAAGATTAATAATAGAAAAGAATGAATGAACTTATACGAAACCAGGTAAAAAGGGAAGTAACATCAGTAATATTTTTTTATACCATGTTCGATCCCAAATTAGAGCATATGGATCTCCACAATGTGAAGATATCCACTCCGAAAGAGGAGTATATAGATTTTCGCAATGCGAAGACAATTTGACAGGTTTTTTTAACGAGAATTGTTTGTCAGATAATTACACAGCCCTGCATTTTTAGATTTTAAAAATCCAACAGATGGGAAATCGACACCTTATTCTCTGGATTGCTAGGCGTGCACGCTTACAACTACTTCCATAAAACCTTGTCACAAACATAAATTATTGGAAAATTGTCATCTACGTAAAAAATATAAACTTATCTTGTTCTTCTTGATACCCCTCAACTGACGGAAGAGAATTTTTAAACGAGTTCCACATCTGTATCCAAATTTTCCGGAAATCTTGAAGTTATGTTTATTGTCAATTGTATAAAAAGATTTTTTTATGATTCAAAAATACTTTCATTTATATTTGAGCAATATTTTACACGAGAAATCATAAGTCTGTGATGGAAGTTATACAATAATGCATATATGCGAAAGCTAGAAAACAACGAGGAAGCACAATTTTCGGAAGGAAATAAATAAATAATGGTAGTGTGAGAGTATAAAAAAAAACCATAAATTTTGAAAGGAAATATATTTTTTTGGTGACGTGGCAGCTAAAAAATTGATAAAACTTAAATCTTGGAAGGAAGTAAAAACTTAAAGATAAGATGGAACAATTTAGGTTGAAAAATTGGGATACACTATGAATATTTCATATACAATATTTACGTAGATCGGATTATTCTTGTTTTTCAATTATCTGGACGTCTCCTCCCCAGCAATAATTAACACATGTAATCGAGAGTATACTGTACAAGTAATATTTACGAAGCATACAATTCTAAATTAAGATTTTATTATATATTATAAACGTACTACGTAGTGAAAAATGTCTTTACATTAATCGATTTATAACAATATTCTATCTGTGGTTTCAAAAAAAAATATCAATCGACTTCACAACCTTACTAAAAACAGGAAGTGAACTTAACATTGATAAAAATAAGAAATCGGTTCAACAATTTACTACACACGAGTCAAAAGCTGTAAAGTTTTATTTAATTATTTATAACGTGTTGATAATTGAATCTTAGAACATATTACATTAAAACGGCCCGTATAACATTAGTATATTTATAATCCAAGGAACTCAACATAACCACAGAATGATTAAAAAATTGTTCCATTTATTGCACCATTCAATCGGAATGCACACAAAAAATCCGCCCAGTATTTTTATAAAACATAATGACCGGTAGAGATTAAATAACAAAGTGAGATTAACAAGCGGACTTATTATATTATTAACCTTATTAAAAATACATTATAATAACATCCTAAAGTTGAATTCCTGTATTAAAATTACGTATATGTTCAACGTGTAATTGAATTCATATTCAATTATCGTGATATAATTTTTAATTATGTAATAATTTTATTTGATTTCTTTATTAACAACCAACGAACTATAATACGTATTCCATAATTTGAGTAGTTTGATCTCTGTACTCGTAATAAAGTTGTATTATGAGTTGGTTTTATAGAAGTATACCACATGACTGATAAGATGGTGTGCAGATGTCATTTTCTTGGGGCAGTTATTTGGCCATGGACATGAGAACGATTGTTAATAAACGTGTAGTGTATAGTGTTATTAAAGTTACTTAAAATGATGCTTAGTTCTAGAATTATAATAGTTATTTTATGGATGTGGGCAAATGTGATATTTAAAGTTATGGATAGTGTCGATATAAGAAATTACGAGAATTTGTGTTCTATAGAATAATTAAAGTAGTCTATAAAAATATCATGCATGTGCAATAGTGGAAATACATGTAGAGAAATAATTATTCGGGGAAAATTAATTGTTTGGCGATTAAATGATGAATTATAGAAATTTATACTGGTATCAGCTGTTATTATTAGAATATTCTAGGACAAACATATTCTGGACGAAATTTTTTCCAGACATTAAACCTCACCACAAGGCCTTATTTTAAAACTTAGTTTAAAAAGCAATAAAGATATTTTTTTAAATATAAAATATCCCAAACAGTAGTGGATTTATCTATAAGCGCACCAGGCGCACCAGGCCTGGAGTCTTATAATTGAAAGAGCCTCCAAATTGCCTCACTACAAATTGCTGGACTATTTATGAGTAGAAATTATCAAAATAGCGTGAGACATAAAAAAAATAAAACCAAAAAAACCATGAGATTTTGGAAAAAAGTACGAAATTACAATTTTTGAAATAGTGCGAGACCTAAAATAACGAGAAAATACAAAATTCTGAACAAAAGTATGAATCTCAAGATCTAAAAAAATGATTATGCCTAGAGCATAAGGGGCTCATAATTGAATTGCGCTTGGGGTCTCTCGAGTGATAAATACGCCACTGGTCCTAAGTCAACTTAATATCCGCATTTATTTACGTTGGACGTTCTTAAGGAATGAGCTCCAGCTACTTAGGGATAGCACCATGTGATATGACAGTGACAATGATGTAAATGTTGGACCCCTATCTTAATATGAGTACAAATTAATCTATAATATGAACTAAGTGCAGTGTTAGCGTTTTATTTAAATAATTGCGTGCCAACTAACTAAACTTTGTCTATTTTTTAAGTAATTGAAAATACAGCATTGCCTAAGATGCATGTAATCTTATATCTCAGTTACAAAAGTGTTTCACGCGTACTTACTCCGTTAAAATGTTAATCTCTAAATCACTCGATTTCATTAATAGTGTTAAAATTATGATCTCTTGTGTTAACAAATTAACAAAAGTCTTCACACTCTGTAAGATTGATGTTCCAAGGCGACTGACTACTATCTCTTGAGCCTGTGTTAAGTTTTCTGTAAAGTTGTTTCACGATTGTCTGGATTAATGCGCATATAGTTTTAAATGTTGTTATTTATTCTGCCATTTTTGCTTTTGTTTCGATAAGCAAAACACCAATAATAACAATAATTATTATTATATCGAGGTCATACTAAGCAGTGATTTGATCTAAGTGAATGTATATAGTTCAAGTTGCCAAAGACAAGTGATGTTTCATACTATTTTTTAGGAAAAAAAAGCGGCATTTATTTTGTCGTAATGCATAATTGCTTTTAACATATTGTTTTTAATTTAGTTTAATTGACCGCATGATTGATTAGTTTTATTTGTTACTTGCAATTTGTCTGACTAGATGACAAAATACACATTGTAAAGAAAAACCAGCATTTTTTTTGTAATTTTAAGGATTGCACAAGAGTATTATCTGATTATTAAAGATATTTGTTGGTTGGTACACTTGTTTATGACGTGACTTGACATTAGTAGCCATAACGATGGGGATTTATCTTAATTTACTTTTTTTAACACATCTGTGTTATTTCCAATATCTTTTTACGTTGTATTTCACTATAATTGAGTTTTTATTTTTTTTACAGAACACATTGTGACATAATGGGTGTAAACCATTTTTCAAAATTTAAATTAATAATTTTAATGGTGACTATGCAGATGCAGAATTTGAACACACAACAACTAGCACAGAAGCATGCACGCGTAGTAATCTGCCACCAATAGATCTCCACTCATTATTTGTAAATAGTATATTTATTGTATACATTGAAAATATCAAATTATTGTAGTATATTTAAATCACATTATAGACTAATCACATGGGAATGTCCAAGAATGTCTACGGAGCGGGAAGTTACCCAAGTTGGTCCAACCAGATGGTGGACCAATCAGTCTATCCAACTTGGTTGCCACAAAGGCGAATTTCATTGTTTTTCAAAAAAATCTGGCGTCATACGGCGAGCGTGATGATTGCATCACACGGATTGGTTAGTCAAAAAAGTCTCCGTTTTTTCAATTGTCTTTTTTTTCTCACTCTACTTCTTTTAACTTCAGAACACTTGAGTAGGTGGCAACTTAAGTCTAAGGGTAATTTATATTTACTCCCGGGACATTCCCGTCAAATCAAGCAGAACGCTTCTCGATATCAGAGCTCCGTAAGACGCATGAATAAGATCAGGTATATGGACAAAGCGGGTAGACGGTAGGCAAATTTGGTATTATATGTAATTTTCTTTGAAAATAATTATTTTTTAATTATTATAATTGCATCAATTTGTTGTCAAGCTAAACAAACAATGAATAACTAATCAAACACGTATAATAAAATGATTTATTATTCATCATTCTGCTTATTAGGACACAGTTATATTAATTCTGGTGTTATTATAATATATACATGAAAATAAATGAGATTGAACAACGTCAATAATCTGTCAAGACGTTTTCACATTGCGGAGAATCCATATACCCCACTCTCGGAGTGGAATATCTCCGCATTGTGTAGATCCATATGCTCCAATTTAGGAGCGAATATGGTATAAAAAAATATAGAGAGAGACAAAAATGTCTACACGATTTCAAACAAAACAAAGCTAAAACAATGGCGATAATTTATTTTTTATGCATAGAAAGATACTGTTAAAATATACCCAAATGTGTGATATTATTTTTTGAAATAGGCGAGATTTTAACCAAACATTTTTATAACTATTTCGTCATTTATATATTTGTAAATATTTATAGTTGTAGCTCCGTTATTATAAATTAAATTCGTCTAGCGATTTCGTAAGCGGTAATAGTAAGCATTCCACTGGTTTACATGCACAACCGATTTGCACTTTACAAAATGCAGTTTCTTTCCTTGGGCTGCAAATTTTCAACTCCGGAACAAATCAATCAACATTAAAATAAATCATAATACAGACTTACATAAAAATCTTCTCATTGCATTTACTAGTAACTAACCGACTAAAAAATAATAAGGATTTCCACTACATTGATTTATCAATTTAAAAAGTTACTTCTCACTTGAAAAACTAATATAATTGACTATACGAATCTAAATTATAGATTCCCAATCTTTTCTGGTCTACCTCCACCTTTTACAAGAAAAAAAAACCAACCGTTTCTTTTAGGTCTCTATCTTAAAATTTCTACTTTCATACAGCAGTCCCTAATTTCTACTTTCGGACATAGAAGAAATTGAAAGTTTTAAGCCGAACACGGAATTCCGAATTTATTTTTGAAATCCTAGACAAAACTACACAGCCAGTAATAACCGAATGCTTTCAGTATTAGAAGTTTCTTATTTTTTAAGCCCGATTTCTAATTATTCACTTTTTATACAAGAAACCAGCCCCAGTTAATTCCTGAACGCTCCCTATAAACCGCACAAACACCCCCCAAATTCTTCTTGAAGCCACTCCAGAGACAACCTCAGCGCTCACAAGAGAATATATAATTTAAACGAATATGTTATATTAAATTCACGTACTTATCCATGTGTCGTTAGTTAGTGCGTGTCAAAAAAACAAAAAATATCTTTGATATCTTCACGACTTAGCAGCCAAAGTATACGTTCACATAATAGGCGTAGTAACGTAACGGGTGCTAGCGAGTGTCATCTTTGTGCTTTTGGATAAAAAAGATATTCAATATTTTCTATACAAATATTTGATCAAACTATTTTTTTCCTGGTTGGGACCTTGGCTGGAAACTGTATAAGGCGTTTTGGTGGCATCGTGAGTATACACTCTGAGCCCTCAGAAGTAGCGGATGGAAATCCTTTAAGTATATGAATATGCAAGCTTAAATCTTCAGTTACAGAGCGACTTGCTGATAATAAATCCTTGTGATAATAATAATCAACCTTTTAAGATACCGATTGTTTTATTTGTTTTATCTAATATCTAAAGTGCATGATTTAACAACGAACCGTATTTTCAATTAATTTAATAGTTTATATAATAGGCTTCTATTCTTTCATAACACGACAGTCATATGACTAAAAATAGCTCAGAAACCTTCATGTATTTAAATGAATTACGTTTTTTGTCTTCTGAATATTTCACATTTGTTCTATTCGACAAACCAATTCTATAACGACGGTACGTTAACATATTTTGGATATGTATGCTTCACGTCCGGAGCAGATAAATGATTATAAAATATTATGTTAAGATAGCAGATAAGTGTATATTGTTTGGTTTGAAAATCATGTTTACAACTGTGTTATAAAGTTTAGATTATTATTTAAAATAACATAACTGCAAAAACATAAAAATCTCCATCGCACTAAAATAATTAATGATAGTATTTTTTTGTTTAGTTATAATATATCGTTGTTATTAATACCATATGCATGATTTATAATAATAGCTGCATAATATAAGTGTAAAATAAAAAAAAGTGAAATTGATTATTGCCTAACAACCTTGGTATCAAATATTACATTATTAACCCAGATTAATTATAAGTATCATTCCACACACATGGTTGCAAATTTGTATGAAAATAATTTTGCAGGCGTGATTCATGAACCGTTGCGAATCATTATTTTAATAAGCGTCATGAGACAAACAGGTAGAGTCCATTTGAAGATATTCAATTATAAAAATATACAAATTAATATCAGTACTGGCTGTCGGCAGAGATTATTTGAAGCGCAAATACTATCAGTTTGCTGCTGTTATGGAGTGGATATATAATAGAAGAAAAAATAATAATCAATTCTTCCAACTAAGAGTATTTAGCGAATATTGATTTAGTATAAATATGAGTACGTTCAAATAATTTGCGTTGCTTATTTGCAGAGAGTTAAACATATATGTATTTCAAATGAAATCAAAACTTACAAGGCGTTGCATGGAGCCAGAAAAGAAATGATGTTATTGAAAACGAGATATTCGTCATTCTTGAAATAACTATTCCTAATAATCCTGCGATATTATTTACTGGAAGTACCCTTCAATATTATAATTTGTTTCAATGGCAACTTTTCAAAAGTTGGTGTAGAATATTAAAATAATGACATGAATTGTGCAAGATATTTTTTTTTCTTTATCAAATAAGGTTAAATTTGCTAAGCCAAGATAATAAAATATATACGTATGATTAGTTATCGAATTTCTAAAACGTTATTGAAACACAAACTGTTCGTCTTATTGTCGAATTTTAATCTAGGATTCAAAATAACATCGTGATTGTCAAGTTGTTGATGTTGTTATTGTCGAGTTATTAAATTTCATACTTTGATTCATAAAACTGTACATTTAGAAAACAAAATAAACACTGTTTGAAATAAGTATGAGCCCATCATGAAATTTCAATGATATATAAAAAAAATATGCTCATGTTAAATATATTAATGTGAAAAAGTATTTACTTTTTTCTCAATTTTTTGAAACTAAAAAAGTTCTTCTTTTTCGAAATTTTAAACTTGGTTTATTGTATTGGATTGAGATCTCAATTTTTTATGAATATATCTCAACTATCACCTTGCTGCTGTGCAGCCACGTTTGCTCAGGTAATTGAGGTTATAAAGCAAGTTAAAAATTCCGCAGTTGTGTTGTGATTATAAAAAATAAACATGCAGGTCTGTTACGTCCAGAAGATCAGCGGATTGAGTGATAACTAATCCTTGTGAAATCGATCCGTCAAAATAAGTTTAAGTAAGTTAAAGCGGGTATGATCAAATACTACATTAAATACGTATGTTTTTAATCGAGATTTACTGCATAATTTGATATAATATTTTATAATTATTACTGTCTAATTGGACATGACTCATGCTTACCATCGATTTCTTTGATAATTGTCTTAACTAGGCATATGTAACAAGAAGTGATAATCTATAATTACTAAGTTGTACGTGTTCAAATATTATTTATTATTATAGTTATCTACTGAGCCCTACTATAACTCATTCAATTTTGCAACGTGTTTGCAACACTCGATGGCGATTTCGAAATTTGATGGAATATTTTAAATGTTAAAAAAATAACACAATGAAGAACTAAATAGACTGATAGAATTATTACAAAATGCTGGACCAATGGACAATGATCATCGTTGTAGGAGATTGGGCAACATCTACCGTTTTCATTTCATTTGCCTTAAGGAAATGTCGAGCAAAGGCGTACTTTTTTATCGAGTGTCAGCTAATATTAAAGTAAATAGTTTTTAATTTTATTCAATTTGACCAATGCGTGATTTTTAAGTTTCGATTGCGATCAATTAAGCTAAAATCCAAAAAGAAAGTAATAATTTTTTTATTTCTAATTTTGGATGAATTGCTTAATATTAAGTACACGTATTAATTTCATTTATTTTATACATGTTGGAACATCACAAATTATATGTTGAATAGATACAATAACAACACGATATAATTGTGAGTATAACAAAAATTAAAAAAATAAATTAAAATATAATATAAGAAAGAATTAAAAAAAAAAAGAAGAGAGTGTCTACCAAGTAAGTTAGACAGATCCTATTCTAAAAATGTATATACTAGCATTCATCTAAACTCACACATAAGTGGAAGATATCAACACTCAGGCAATCTCGTTAAACATTGGCATTGCTCTCAGCATTGGCATGACTACTGGCAGGAGAGTGCTGGTTAGCATATGCGCTTAGCAATCGAGGAATACCGATTTAATTCTCACATCTGACGGATTAAAAAAATCCAAATATGTAGGATTGGCTGCCGATTGGGTTAAACAATTATCCGACAACGATTATCGTAAAAAATAATCCGTCAAGACATGTCTTCACATTGCAAAGATCTATATACTTCACTTCTGGAGCGGATATATTTAAACTGTTTAGATACATATACTTTTTATATTACATATTACATATATTTTTGGGTCCATATGCTATAATTTTGGAATGGGCATGTCGTAATATTACATATAATCATATAAATCAATTTAACATTAAGTAAGTATAGAAGATTTTAATGGATGTAATAATTTTTTAAAATAATGAACACATCAATATTAGCTAGTTTTTGGTCATTGTATTAAAAAACAAGCACATAGTAACCATTGTCAATAGCTAATAAGCACATACTCAAATATAAAAGTAATGCATAGTACATATAATAGATATTCAGGATAGTAATATATATGTAAATTAAGTTTATATTTTCTGCAAGTGGATCATATATATCTACACAGTATATAGATTTACTCTCACATTTTTTCACGAGTACCGATCATTGGCTAATTGTTCAGTCGATTGGGCTTCCGCGTATTTAAATACGAATTAAAAACACGTAGATTTTTTAAAGCAACAACGTGACTTGAAATTGCGATATCCGATGGCAAATAATAATCAACCGTTCTTGATAAGATTAAACTTTTAATTTCAATATATTACAATTTAAATTGCTAACATACTTAAGAATTATTGCAAATAGGAAACTACTTCGTTGATGGTGTGCACATGTATTAGATCATTATTTGATTTCAGTTTTAATTCCCAACATCTTAAAATGTTTAAGGGCTAAAAAATTATTAAGTTGCAGACATTATACCGAATTTTTTAAAATGTGTTCCACCACTGATCTTTTGAATTGTAAGATGATACTTTCACCTTGGATGATACAAAATTAATTTAAAGTAAGCACGTGAGAAGATAACCGAAAATCATTCTTTGGTTAATGGCTATAAAGTTCACAATAAAATTTTCTTCAAATGTTAATTAACAATATTCTCAGGTGTGATTCACCAAGTATATTATATCTCACAAAGGAAAGAAGTTAAAAGCGACGTAATTTATTTGGTACTGAATAAATAAATAAACAAAGCTGACAATCGTTGATATTCATTAACACTACGAAGATTAAAGATACAAGCAAGGCTATTTTTAGTTTTACTTCGAATGACAATTTTCTTTTTTAAAGTGTCTTTATATTATACTAGCTGATCAGTACCCGGCGTTGCCCGGGTCCCTTTTTGTTTC
>JAGVSQ010003575.1:0-21263 GCA_022683975.1 Rhyacophila evoluta
TTGCTTTGAAATTAATGCGACAAGGTGCACGGACGCACATGTGCGGCCATACTCCATGGAAAACAGTAGAAAACAATTTGAACCCATAAATTGCGATATTATGATTTATTATAGAGGATACATTGCAATCAATTTGTTACTTACCAAGATGCACTGATATCTGGGTGCCTTTATTATCAAATAATATTTTGAAGTCCCTATTTTGGAAATTGTCAGCAGATGAAGAGGTTGAGCACACTGAAGAAGAATCTGTAAAGTGTATACCGTTCTTATTGGATAAATACAAAAAAGCGCCTAATCGAACTCTAAAAGTTCATCAAAGATACTAAACTATTAATGACCCAAGAACTACACTATTAATTTGATCTCATAAAAGGGTAATTATAGAAAATTGTTTACTTCTACAAAATTTTCTGTGATCTTTGAGTGTTATTTGTTTGACTTTTTTATTATTATCTTATATCAAGTAGAAATATTGACTATGGAAAGTAAAAAGATGTAACCCTCACTTAATCAAAATAGTTTTTTTCGATAATTACAATGTATACAGATTAATATACGTTCTGTCAAAAGGATGCAAGTACCGAGATAGTATCTAAAGTCAACTTTTCAGTTTAAAAAAGGATGATCTGTGAAATTTTCGACCAGGAAAAAGGAGTTCCACGATATTAACTTTAGTGGTTTTTGTTAAATAACTTTTTAAATTAATTTCATACACGCTAAATAAAACACCAGTTCCAGTTTTCGTGCACTTCAAAGTTGAATTGTATCTATTTAATAATTTGATTTTGGCCCAAAATCATTAAATAAACGTTTTTTCTGCCTCCTCTAAAATTTTTTCTGTGTGGATTACGTGCTTTTTCCTTTCCACAGTTGATATTATTGCATAAAGCACATGCTGATCTCACCATCATCCAAGTTGCTAGAAGGATCTTCCACCAACATGGCGTCAGCAAGAGGAACGCGTCCGGTATCAGGTAGAAGATGAAGTCTGCCGCCAGTAGCGCGCGTGCCGAGGATAAGGTGATGGCTGAAGAGGAAAGCTTGTCGTGGCTGGAGAGATTTTCTACCCCTTGATCCCCCGCCACTGCCGCATACCTGACTCAGGCTACCTGAGCGCAATAAATTTCTCAGAAAACGGTTGCATGTTTTTCAGAAAACTTTTGAACAAGGACTATTCCTTAATTATATTTTCTTTTAGATAAAAAAAAACGCGATGATCCATAGATTTTATATCAATCGATAAGATTGCTTTCAAAGTAAAAAGTATATTTGTTTGTATAACTGATTTTTAAATGACTTCTTTTTTTAGTTAACATAATCTTTTTTTCATCACTGAAACAAATCTATTTAGAAAATTTGACCACAAAACAGAATATAGAATGGCCATAAAAACTGTGAACGGAGACTTTCTACTATCCAAAGTTTAAAAATTGTAGATATACCGTAACGTTTTTTGAAAAAAAGAAATTTATAGTATTCATTTAATTAAGATCATATTTTTATACTCAAATAAAAAATTCTTATTCAAACTTGTTTAATAAACCTACGAAATAGTTCTAAATATAAATGAAAAAACTTTTTTCGTTAAGAAAAGCTTAATGTTATAATAGCAGGTTTATGTATGCTGAAACACGTTTTTTACAAAATAATTTTCAAATGTTGAACACGATCGTACAAGTGTATTAAGTTTGTTCAAAAATTATCCGAATATTTGCTTATTACTGTATACACAACACTAAGAAGATCATAAAAAATCATGCAAGTAATATTAGTATAGTTGAGTTCAAAATATGTTAAATATTTTATTGGATTTGGTATAAATATATATTTTGATGCTATATGACACAAAAAAGCGGGTGAAGGTGAACAGTGGTATATTAGGTAAATATTCCGCATTTTTCTTTCATGATAAATATGTTTTTGTACATTTCGGAATTCAACATTCCTGGAGGGAAGGGTCTTTTTAAAGCACTTTAATATATATACAAATATCACAGCTTTGCTGGTAATGAATCTATTATAATGGACATAAACCTTGTATTGATATAAGTTATATTTTAGTTATAAAAAAGGTTTGAAGCTTTCATAGCATCTGAGTTTTTCGAAATTTGGGGAGTAGTTTTTTTTTAAAATAAGTATTGGTTTTTTGATGTGGGTGGAGTGTGTCAAGCGATAAAGGCCTCTAAATTCTACCAGCACTACATAGAGAAAAAACTTTTACCTCCTATGGAATTTTCCGCGGTTTTTCTGGTAATAGAAACCGAAAGGAAATATTGGTTCCAAATTATTTTTAGTCAAACTGTAGTAATTATTTATGTATTTTAAACGGCATAATATAGTAAATTAAAATTGTTTAAGATTTTTTTTATCCATTTCAAAATATGTTTAAAAAATATTTTTTCTGGTTTTAAGAACTATTGTATTATGTAAATTGACGATAAAGAAACTTATTGCTACTTAATAAAATATTAAAATAACAACCATTTATAACGTTATTAATCATGGTAATTATCTGTTATCAATGCATATAAATATATATATATTATTTAAATAATGTCTGTTATTTGGTGTACATATATAAATAATAGTTATATTAAATAAAGATACCTCACCTTGCCTCACAAAAACCTGGTTGACGTCCAAAAGAATATCGCAACCTTCGATGATCATCCTTTCTACTGCTAAGTTCTTTCGAAGGTTTTCAGTTTCGCTTACCTGAAAAAAGCACATCAATATTTATACACATACTACCTATTGTATCTATTTTTACGAATCAAATAAATAAAAATATACGACAAAGAAAGTTAATAGTTGTTTTCTACTGCAATTCCTTTACTATGTAGTTTTATATATGGAACCTTGATATGATATTTCGCCTACATTGAAGTAAATACCTCGAGTATTAATTACATAGCAAAAAAATAAAAAAAAATAGAAAGAATTCTCTATAACAATATCGTTGAATCAAATAGCGTATTTTTAACGTCAACATTAAGAAATACGTGGTGTTTGATGTAATAATAAATATTAACGAGAGTTTTTTTCATCTTCCGTAAAACTTGTGTCGTTTGGCTTACAAGGTATTGCTTTGTTATGAGCAGTATTTATACTTTGTAGTTGTTTCTACTTTCGGAAAATATCAATAGGAAATAAAGATATAACCATAAATATAGTATAATATTCTACTGAGAATACAGTTGTATTTATAATAATTATAATTTTGAAATGACGACGATACAACAAATATCAAATTTGTTGTATGCTAATTTATGGGAGTTTTTGAAAATAAAATGTACATTAAGATTTATTTGATTAACATTGAAAGCGTTTAAATGATGTTATTATACCTCGTCGTGCATCTGCCTGGAGAGGTCCTCGAGCTGCTGTCGCGCATGCTGCAAGGACCGTCTCTCCACATGGTCATGTGGAGTATGAGCTAATAATTCGTGTAAGGTTATTATGTATCTTGGAACCTGTAATAAAATAAAGCATATTAATGTGTAAAAAATATTCATCCAATTGTGAAATTATATGTATTACGAGTACATTGCGAAAACTTGTGTATAAATTATATATAAGTATTGTAACATACATACTAAAATTAATAAATTGTGCCTATTTATTATAATCATAACGTATACCTAAATTAAATTAAATACACATGTAAGACTATTTGACCTTTGTGTTGATTAGACAAGTTTCTATTCGAACCTATTTAATATCTTCAGTAAGCTTTGTTATTCCATACAAATAGCAAATTTATTCATCAACACTACGGATTACGGCCGGAAAATAAATTTAAATGAAAGTATTTATACGGACAATATTTATAAACATGTATTTACCTGATGCATAGGATATGTCAAAAATGTCTCCAGAGACCTTCCCTGGCATGCTGGCTTAGCTTCAAGTCTTGCCAACAGGGCAGCAAACTGCGCTCCCTGTTTGCACTCAGTCAACACCTGTAGCGAATAGTGGTGACTTCTGACGTACTCCTGGTAGATGGAGAGCATCGGCAACAGCATATCGAAGAGGTCACCTGTACCAGATAATTTTTCTACTCACAGATTCAAACGACCTTCAAGTTTTATATTCACTATGTGCATATTGCTACTGAAATTATAATTAACAACTACTTCATTAAGTAACTGTTTTCACTATGTATTTTTTTTACATATTTATCATTTGATGTAAATTAACCATTCATTTTATTATCTCTAATGAATATATTCTTAATATAAACTTACTTGTTTCAATTTATTAGAGATTTACTATATTTATAAAATACTTACATTCTATGGATGCCGTGTAATTAAAACCCTTATTGCCAGCAGATCTGCTGACAATAATTTTGTTCATAACCAGTATTTTTTATAAGTATACCTTACATTAAAAAATATAAGGGTTATATTGTTAGTTAATTTTAAAAAATACCAGGAGAAATGACGCAAGAAAAGATATTTGGATTTGCGTATTGTCACTCTACGGGTAATTTGTTGCTCGAATGTTTCAAATGGTTGTATTCACTCATATTTTAACCTCGATTTATATTATATTATGTTAATTAATTCGTTTTAATATTTTTTTATTCATACTTTTTTTATCTACTAGATTATTATAAAATGTTTTATTTTCTTATGATATATGAGTCTTGTGATTGCTATGTCTCGATAGGTCTAAGCACATTATTTGCCTACGAGTAAACAGTAACAAAAAGCTATACAACGGATATAATTAATATTATTCAAACCATTTACCTAGCCATTTTTATATGTAAAAAATTGCATTATTTAATAATCATACCATACTTCCATTCCATTCTTTCCATACCGTCATTCCGACTATGGAGCATCTGGATCTCTACAAAGTGAATATCCAGTTATAAAATCTGGCTTCTGCCAACTATTGGTTATACTATTTTATATCGTCTATTTTTATTTTTGTAAACTTATTATATAACTTTAGTATATACAAGTGGACCACCGAGATAAGAAATTATTAGAACATTGTCAATCACCATTATTTTCTTTTGTTCTTCATTTATATAAGCTTAGATTGACTCATGATATTATTTAATTTGTAATTATTATAAAACAATTTAGACTGTTATCTGAAATTTTATTCAGTTTAATTGGACACATACTTTTTATATGTTGATGTAAGTTAAATTATCATTCTATTATAAGAAATAGCTGCCACAATTTTCCCTAATTTGAATGAAATTTTGCTTATAATCAATTGCTGACGAAAACCGTTTCAAATCCTATATGCTAAAACTTTTTGCCATGTGACGATATCCTAATAGTGAAAACAGACATTAATGATATTGAAGCGCCAAATTATATTCGCCCAATAAATCTATGTTTCTCAAATATACCAGGTTATTATGATAATTATACAAGCCTTCAAAATATCCACTTTATCTAAGTGTGTTACAAAACCTACGCAATTTAATTACGTATTACAATATGGTATAATTTTCTAAACGATGCCTATTGTTATCTACATTATGGTGGTAATTTCTATAACATCAACATGCTTCATATAATATTCTCGTGTACGACTAATTTATTTTTACAGCTAGACAAATAGCAAAGTGGCCCGAACGAATGTTTCGTTCAAAATACGTTCAGCTAAAAACGTCTTTAACGATACTTTTCATAAGGGCCTCAATCTACTTCACACAGGCGTTTTAATTAATAAGTTATTATCTTAACACATTTTTGTCACAACACCAACAGAATCAATTAAAAATAATTTTACAATATACTGAAACTACTATATCAAAGTTGATTGTCATTAAAAATTATCTGAAAATTGTGTACATTTATTTAATTCACATTTGGAATCTGAATTTCATTTTATTATTAAAACTCATTTTTTATTTGTATAAAACTAAATTATTCGGCAATGATCAAATTAATATGCGTTCATATAATACTATTTTATCAATTGATTAAAAGTAACGTGTGTTATTCAATTATGTCCAACATATCATTTATGGCGAATCAGTTAACAGCAAGTATATTAAAAAATGTAATTTTCAGTTAATTTCCAATTGATTACGTGATAGTTTTGATGGATGCCATCGTTTGCGATGAAAAATTACTACTACATGATAATATAATTTAATATGGGTATTTTATAATTATGATGAAATCTATATGTTATTATTTATTATAATTATTCAGTATTTCACGAAATACACTCACGCTAAATTATTGACAGTCCAAAAAAGATAGATAAATTAAATGTATTTTTGTATCAGTAATATCATAGTATTATATTTACATACGATATTAAATTATTTGAAGATGTTTAGTAGTTCGTGAAATAAATGATGAAACTTACTTTTCAAATGCATACAAATTGTAAATAAGGTAGAGTATTTATGTATTAGAATTTTAAAATTTTACACCTTATATTATTGAAGGCCAATTATGCGTTAAAATAGTCCATAACATACCAGAACAATGTCAGTTTTAATGATATTTAAACATTCGGTTTATTACCTCCTTTCATTTTTTTTTCAAATATATTTTTTTTAGTTATTTATGACTACTTATATGTAAAATATAATGCCTTTGATGTTGTTAAGTAACTTTTTATGGAAGACGTACTACGTGGACTAAATGTTTCGCTTATTAGTACCAGTAAATAATTGCAAAATAAGCCAGACATGTATCTGCCTTGATATAATGTTTGATATAAATAGGTACTTATATGAATACTTAAAAAAGATATTACTTTCAATTTTTATAACAAATACAACCGTATCCTATTTTTTATAAGCTTTTATTTCTATTTTGTTTATATGCCTTCGTTTTACTACGCGTTTTTTCCAGATATATCTGAAAAAATACTAAAAAAATATATTTAAAATTTCTAACCGAGTACAAGCGTTGGCCACGATTCCATTCTAGATGTTAGTCCTTTCAGAAATATTTGGTGAAGAAACAAAACCGTCTCGCTATTTAAAAATATTGAATTGACATCTTCATGCGAGCATGGTGGTTTTTTTGAACTCGCTGCCATTTTAAATGGCCGCAAAAAGCAGGAAACCTGAAAAAATAATAAAGATTTTACAATATAAATTTAAATCTCGTATATATATTATTAAAGAAGCTTAATGGTTATCAGGAATATTTAAAACTAATAAATCAGTTATTTAATGGAGGTTAAATAATATGGAGTGAACATTGGACTCAAAAAAAGTTTTAAATATAGACGATATCAGATGCAATAAATAGGTTTACTTTAAATTATTATAAAAAGTTATTCGGTAGAATAATGTTATTGACATGCATAAAATATAGTATTTAACAAAATTTGTTTATACTGTAGCAATATTCTCACCAGAATTTCTATTTGTTCAACGTATTCTTCTTCTGCTTCCACCATCCGGAACACAAGACTAATCAACAAGAAATAAAACGCATATTTTAAGAACTGATCATCCCAAATAATTGGTATAATGCGTGTTCGAAAATACTGTTACTTCAAACTTAATATTTTATTTTGAATAAAAATTGATACGTTTTAAATTATTCTAAAGTAACTACCCTGATAAAACAAATACAATGGTATCGGGAGTGATTAAAAAAAGCTGAAATTATTTAAAAAAATAATTGTTGTAGTAATGAAAGATAAAAGTATGGTATACTTTCGTTTGACGTTATTGTTGTTATTGTGTTTCAGAACTTCAAACATTTTCATAACGATGGCAATTTATGACAGTTGAAATCGTGTATGTTATTAATTACTCATACGATTTATAAAAAACTGAATATAAGTCTCATGTACCTGTTTCTCTTGCGCATACTTTCTGCATGAGGGCTTTTGATATATTGTTCTACAATTTGTTTCCAACGACGTCGACAAAGCCACCCGCGGAAAAAGCTCTGAAAATATAAGAACACAAATATTTTACTTCTCTTTAATTTTTCATTTCATTTATAGTAAGTTCGAATTTAAAATTAAAATAATATTTATGCACGAGTTTATTAACATACCTGAACTTTTTTAATTTTTTTCAACTCTAACGCGTCATGTTGCTGATGAGCTGAAGTTGATGGAGCTGATCTTCCACCTGGGCACCATTCACGTTTCAGTGCACATAGCTGGAAATATTCAACGATTTCTTGGTTTATCAGTAAATTAAAAAAAAAATTATACCAACATACAGATGAAACTTTTAAATGATGTATCACTATAATGTGAAAATATTACTGTTTTTAAAATATTTTCTAATCGACTAAAGGGGGTTTAAATGAATTTTATCAGATTTTTTTAATTTCAAAAAGGTGTCTATAGAATCGTAAAGATCTTTAAATTTGTATCGAAATATTTGTATGCTAGTATTTATTTTATTATATGATTGATTAGTAAAAAATAGTGTTGTTATTTTAATAAAGCTTCAACTATTAAGAATAGTACGTGCCGAAAACAACAAGTACAGTCAAAATTTTAAAAAGCTCTTAATAAAAAAGGATGCAATTTCATGTAGTTTGTAAGAACCTCTTGAAGTATACGTCTATGATATATGCGCTTGTGTTAGTAAAAATAGCAATAAAATCGGTTTGAAATATAATCAAATAAAGATGTTTACAGGAAAAATTAATCAAAAAAAAATATTATACGTAAAAGTATTTTTCGATACCTCAGCTCTGAGCTTGGCTACTTCTGCAGCCAAATCTTCACAGGTTTGCGCGTATTGAGCTCGGGCCGTTCTTTCACTTTCGACCACTTGCAGGAGATGAAGGTGCCTCTGTTCCAATTCTTCACGCTGCAGGACCACTTTGTTGAAGCTGAAAAAATTAAAAACGTATGAAATAAAACATGTTTTTAATAGCATAAAGATGTAATGTGGGTAAATTATAAATAGCAACTGCATAGGTTTGGTTAAATCAAAATTGTAAATTATGTTAAGTGACAATAAGTTATCTTTCTAATGTTTTTACTAATCTTAAAATTCATTTACATTTTTATATTAAGTATATACTTTAAATTATAATGACATATAGAAAGCACAAGCAAAACACTCTAAATAAATTAGACACCAGGCGAAAGGATTTATGTATGACCTCTGATATCAAGCGCAAAAAGTACCCTGTAAAGCAAGCGACGTTGCGGGCTGATAAAAAATTCTATAAGTTTTGACGACCCCTTCGGGAAAATTCTCGCTACTCGAGAAACCGGAAACCGAAAAAGCGGCAATCTAGGTCGAGAAACATTTCTTCAACGGATTCTGGAAATGGAATATATCTTTACTTGAGTATATAAAAATTTTCGTAGTGGAAATCGATGCCATTTTTTCGTAATTTGAAACTAATCATGCTCGTTGACAGGCTCGATAGGTCAAACTAAAAATAATATGATATCATTGATAAAGAAACAGCATGAAAATATTGTTTTTATTACCGCAAAATATCGAAACGAAGAACTGTATTATCAACAAATTTCTAAACATATCACAGAATAGAAAAATTCAAAAACCAAACAACAAATAATATTACGTATCATACTAAGTTCATATTATCACTTTAGTATCATTAACACACATAGCATCGATTTTTTTCCAATTGATACAACCCAATTTAATAAAATATTTTTTAATCACTTCTTACTATTACTTATACTCATACACGTTGTCTTGGTGAATAAGTAGGCAATGGTCGTGAATTTAAAATTAATGGTAAAAATGCAAGACAACGTATTTAATAGATTATGCAATTTGTTGATGACAAATTCATGCAAAAAAATTAGCACATTTTAGTTATAAAAATTTAAATACTCCACATTTATTTTTTCCATCTGAAATTTAAGAATGGCTCTGAAGTGCTAAGCCGTTTCCGAAAGGTAGAAGATTTGCAGAAAAATACAAAATATCATCGATAGTCAAACTTTAATCGGTACCTTGCATCTCGAATAGCATCAATCCAGTGGACGCAATCGGCGTCTGATGCCGCTCTTAGTTCATACTGCCGTTGATTTTCTCTTCTATATGATATCGTAAAACAGTGCTGAAATAAACAATAAAAAATGCAGTTTAAAATTCAAAAACGTGTCGATTTTAATTTTAATTAAGATTTTAATGATTTTTTTATTTGAACTTTTCCTCTTTTACGTTAATAAAAGTGAGGTGTTCATTGTATTACCACAGTAAACAATATACAATTAAGTATATAAAATGATTTTTTACTAAAAAAAATATTATTGAAAAGTATAATTTATTTAAATATAAATTAATAAGTTAGAAATTAATACCAAAAACTTTAATGATCTATACTAAAATGAACTGAAAGTAAATGAAAATACAATTTTATGCTCCTAAATATTTTGGTGAATAGCTAATTATTGTTGTTTGATTATTAAATAATTATATCTACGTCATTTTTATCACTTATTAGATTAATACATTACAAAATCAAAGCATTCATCAAATATAATATCTAAAGAGATTGTAATACATATAATTATCTTTGATATATTTTTTTAATACGAGAGTTTACAAATTGTTTAAATTACAAAATATTGTATCGTTCATCTATTGATTTTCAATTTTACTTCGATTTTATTACACAGATTTTCTTTTGATTTGACTTCACAATTAAAATTTCATTTATTTAGAAAATTTAAAAATCTTGCCATTTTCAATTGTGCGTAAATCTATAAATATAAATGGATGCCTTAAAATTAAAAATAGCTGATATACTGAATATATATCGTTTTAATGATTTAAAATGCAATTGATATGGATTTATTTTCTTTTGTGGAAACTCATCCAAAAAAATGCTTTAAAATATTCGAATAAACCCATTGATATAATGCGATCATATTTCAATTCCTGTAAATTAGCCAATATTTCGCGATGCACGTATTTTTGTGGGAATTCATAAAGAAGTTGAAAAATTAAATCTAACAATAGTATTATTCAAGAGATTCGTGTATATTGGTTGTATGATCTTATTGTTACGGGTCAAGGTGTAGTTATTAAAGGCGAAGATTTTTTAAGAAGACGATTTTTTCGAATATACGTCCAATTTTCCGAAATTGACCATAATTTCTTTCATTTAAATATTGTACATCTACTTACATATAAGACTTTTCGTACCTCGTGATAAGAAACATAAAAAAATACGGGGAAAAGCTTAATATTTTTTGATATATATTTATTTGTACTTACAAATAAAGAAAAAATATATAAAAAACTCTAATAACAGTCATTACAGTAAGTCATCCTTTATTTGATAAAAATATATTGTCACCTTATCAATAAATATTATAGCAAATAAGAAAAAGTGCAAATAGTTTTAAGATTGGAAAAATTTTAAATTCAATAAACATGATGTACTAAGTATATTTAAAACTTCATAAATTAAAAACTTTGTTTAATCCCGTTGACTGAATCACAAGATTTTAAAATTGCGTACAGTTAAAAGAAGTGTCATAATATACATAGTCCACATAAAGTATTTTTTGATCAATCAATTAATTAATGATGATATACAAAGTGAAGTAGTTATGTTCAAAAGTTGTGCAATTTATTGAACAGACAACCACCGATGCCAGACCGTGTGTGTTTCCTAACTCCGTGACCAAAGCGGTTTTATATATTGAATTAATTTAGAACATCTTCTAAATACTTAACTGAGTAGTATCAACGATATTGATCAAAATTCAATTGTTATTTTATTTGTAAAGGGATAGTATGTCAGAAGAAAAGTAACAATAATGGAATTACTAACCAAATTTGTGCCTAATTGACTTAAAAGCATCCTCGAAAACGACCGAAGTACAAAACATACTCCTAGATAATAATACATTCTAATAATTCATTTAGTATTCTATCGATCGATAATTGTGTGATTGAATGTTACTTAGAAATTGTAACGAGTTAGACACTCGCTATTTTCAAATAAACCTTACACATTTTTACTTCAAATTTGAACAATATTATTATTTTTTATAGGTTTTAGATATGTAACATACTTAGACTTCAAGTGTAAAACTTGTTCACGTTAAAATTACATCTGTAGTTGTTTTGAAGTGCGTATTATTTTATTAAAAGAAATACATATATATATATATATATATAAGGCTGCTATACGTAACACCTTTAAATAATAAGATGTTCGAATCCACTATTTTGTACTTCGTTTCCTCTCGACCAGCCACCACGTCACCATACCCATTATACTGGCGTATACCGTTGGGTATTTAACATGAAAAAAACTAATAGTACTATAAGGGTCCCAAAATCAGTTATTTTATAATAATAAACTAATCCCCGTGATACCGAGCGTTCTCGTTAGCCATAAGATTTAGCGATTTATTTTTAACGTTGCAAAATTATCGTTTGTCGCAATGGTCGAGCGATCCAAGAAATAATCGAACCGATTCGAGAAAGTCTTTCCTTTCACCTACTGTATAGCAACACTCCCAGAGGAAGGTTTATTTATATTGTAACAATTAAAAAAAAATGCATAAAGTTTTCATATTGACAACTAACATGACTTTAAAAATGATACTTTAAAAAATAAATTGTGGATGCTTAACTTTGAATTTTTTTTTTCTACGTGAATATTTTTTATTTATGTTGGTAATTGTAATTATGTTGGCTTATTGTATTCTAGAAATTAGAGTTGCAATGCAATTAAATTTTCTGAAGTTTTTACAAAATTTAAGAAATGTAGCGAATAGCTGCACACTTCAAGGAGACAATATTCATATAAATATTCTTAACATAAAGTAAAACTTGGAGTTGTGTTATAAAATAATGTAACACATATGTATGATACTACCTAACTAAAAGCAGCAAGTGACATGATATGTAAATTTTAATATAACTAGAATAATTGCCCTTACCTTCTATATGGCATGTTAAACTACTGCCAGTCTATTATATTACAATAGTCAGTTAATATTTTTTTACTTCCAGCTAGTATAATAGTGTTCCAGGCACGGAATCCATGAAACAACGTGTTGTGGCTTTCACAAAATTAATTAATAGCAGGGCTTAGAACAAATTTCACGCCTAAATACAAAAAAATACGTTCTTTTTACTTTTTTGTGAAGAAGGCAGTATTTACTTTTATGCGGTAATATTTTTTTCCGATATAACTTGTGTTTTCTCCACATTTAATAGAAAATATATAAAACATTATAATGTGTATTATAAATAATTTCCAAGCCCAGTCCCAATTGATCATTATGAAACTCCAGAATTTAAATCTGCGGCATCTAGCATCGTAAAATGCGTTCAAAACAAATATTTTTTCACACAATACTTTTAGGAGTAACCATTTTTTAACAGTTTTCTGTTAGATAATGTATGAAGTCTAAAAGTTATTTAAATATTACTAAACCAAATGTTTCTACATGCTTGAATTCTTGACTTTTGGTTTAAGGGTAACGTAAAATTATCTCCCCGCCAGCTGAGGGCTTAGCGTGCGGGCTTCCGAGTTTGCGGGTTCGATTTCTACATCTCTTGTATTTTGAAAATATGCAAAAATACAAGTTTGCTTGTACCTTCGTTTGAACAATTGCCTGACAATTAATTTTCGCCAATAATAATCCATCTAAACATTTCTTCGCTTTGCGGAGATCCATATTAGGAGCAAATATGGTAAAAAAAAAAGTAAATATGACTGAAATGAAAATCCATACGAGTAGTCACTGAATGAACAGATATAATTATTCAAAATATGATTATTGTGTCGAAAAAAAAAAAAATAAGTTTTAACCCAGAAAAAAGTATCTAAAACGACGAATTATTTTTGGTTTTATCGAATCAAGAATAAAAGCAAATAAATTCAGATCAGTTATAATTAATATGATAGAGAAGCATCAATAATATTTTAAATAATTTATTGGCCAATCAGCTTAGATTAGTAAAAAAAATCTGTCTGGGGGCTTGTTTTGTTATCAGCGTATATTTGCCAATATTAATACTGGGTATCATGAACTCTGCGTACTTAAAATGACATCCATGTTCAGTTGAACGCGATGTGAGTAGAAATAAATGATTGACCGCACGCAAAGCTGTCGACCCTCCTGCCTTTTGACGTAGGCTATTATTTTATTTCCAAGAAGATAAACACAAATATTATATTACTGAATAAACTATATTATATTGATAACATTATCATGAAACAGAAAAATATTTTTTTGCACAACTTAAAGAAAATATTTTTTATTTCATAATTTACATGCATCAGTAAAAGATTTTTTTGTAGGATATTAATTTAATAATTATTTCTTACCGATAGCTGTCTGTCGGCATTCGCCGACCTTAGCCCGAGTCGTTCACAATAACTGCCTTCCAATAGAACAACCCCCGACGGTCTAGAACTGCTTTCATTTTCATAGTAGAACATTATATTCTGTAAAAATATTCAATAATAATATAATATCAATTATAAAACAGATTTTCCATTAGAGCATAGAGAACAGATAGATTATTTGTATATATTTTTAAAATAAGCCATTTGAATAGAGAGTTTTCGAAAGGCACAATCTGAAAATCAGCGTCATATTTTATATAATATTGGTCTTCACCATCAATTTTAAATATGGTTTTTTTCTTGATGAAGTTTTTAACACCTACGAGTATAAATGGAAATAGCTGGATTAATTTGCAATCGATTAAAGTGTTTGTTAAGTAGGTACACGTAAAAGTTAAATAAATATCATTTAACCCTTTGGCCTCCTATGTCGAGCTGGACTCTATATTCCATATCTTACCCGTAGCTCCTATGTCGAGCCTGACTCGACATTATACATTTAGTTAGAAAATTGCGGAGCTGGTAGAACGCAAAATACAATCTATTGAGGAGCGCAAAGAGTTAAAGGTGCGATAGCAAACTATGAGTTAATATAAAGTGTTTGACAAATTACGTATTTTGTAACCATTTTATATATTTATTTAAACTCTAGAGAAATCCGATATTTTGGTTAATTTCTTTATAATTGATATTTTAATATTTTACTGATTCATATTTACTGTTGTATTTTGTACATTGAACGGGTTGATTTATGTAGCTTATTATTATTTGAAATAGTAATGAAAATATTTAATACTGGCTTACTGATAACATTACTTTTGTATACATGCTATTGTTTTATTAATCTAAGTTTAAACGCGCTGTCAGGATATTAATATTTTATGGCGTTTATTGGATTTCAAATATTTTTATTTTGATAATTTTTTTATGTGGGAAATAGTTGTAAGTCACAATTTTGTATTCATAATCATTCGTATGAACTATTTGTCAACCGAATTTTGCCTTAAGGAACCTGCAAGTGATACATGTAACAAGGAGGGTAAAGCAGATAACTATGAGTCTCTATGGGACTGAATTATATAAATAATTGAATTATATAGTTTGATAATTTTGTTAGATTGTGATCATTTTTTACTCATAGATACAATAATAATCTCAAAAATAATATTTAATTCTTAAAAATTAACATTTTGTAGTTATCAACATACTTTTTTGCTTAAAATTTTCCCACTTAAAGTATCTACCTTATTAAATTCTTAATTCGAGTGAAAATACTTATATTTAGTTGGTATAAAATGTGTATATTTGTATATTTGTACCATATCTATTTAAAAAAAAAGAGAACTTTCATCAAATACTCTTAGCTAATAGTATGTGAAGTCAAATTTTTAATTAGAAATATAATATGTTTTACATGCTAATTAATTTAATATATTATCATTATTTATAAAATCTTTTCATTTTGTATCATATTTTTTCGATTTTTGAAAGCAAAGTAAATTCTTCATTCCATAACTGTCCACGCCTACATAATATTAAGCAGCTTGTATGGGTGTTTTTTTTTTTTTTTTGCACGCGATGAATCTATTATGTCATGCGTGAAGTCTTTAGCATCATCAAAGGCGTATTAAAATGGTCAAATCAAACCCACTCCAGGGATTGTGCTACACACCATAGCAGCTAGTTACAGAGAGTTGATGTTTTACAATTATAATAAATTATTTAGTGATTATCGTTAAACTTATTTTTTTAATTCATAATATTTTAATAAGTGCCAAAATAGCAACGAATATTATATACATATTAATTATTATATTATAGACCATTTATGTTTAACATAATTCTTTCTGAAATTATATTATTAAGTGAATAAATTTAAGAATACCAATATTATACAATGGTTAAATTTAATGATAATAACTCAGACCACTAATTCAAAATAAATGATGTTTTTCAAATTTTTAAACATTCTTAGATTCAAACAGTATTCTTTTGGAATCAATTATAATGAACTTTTCAAACTTGAATCAATTTTCATTTGAAAAATCTTTAAGTTATTTTGTAATCATGATCATAATTATTTATGTACCATACTCGCTCCCAACATGGAGCATATTGATCTACACAGTGTGAAGATATCCACTCCGAAAGAGGAGTATATGGATCTCCGCAATGCGAAGAAGCCTTGACAGATTATTTTTCACGAGACTTGTTTGTCTGACAATTACTCAACCCAATGAGTTACCAATCCTGCATTTTTTTTTAAATTCGACAAATGGGGTATCGAACCCACATTTCCCTGGTCGCAAGGTGCACACGGTACCAACTACGCTACCGGCGAGACTAGAGAATAAGTGTGATTTATTACATAGAGGCAAAAGAGCGTAGAAAGTGTATTTAATAACTTTGACTCAAAGTAAAAATTATAAATCGACTGAATTTTGAAATGTATGAAGATTTTTTATTTATCCAATCTTTTATAAATTGAGTAATTTTTTTTCCCTCCTGTTTTCGAACTTAAAACTAAATATAAATACTAATTCTAATATATGCAGCTTACATAATATTGATAGAATGTGTATTAATATTGAAAAAAAACTATTTAAAAAATCTAAAGGCTACATTCTATTGCTTTTCTACAGTCAATACAATATCGTTTATTATTAACAACCCAACACAATTAAAATAATAATTGAAAGATATTGTTCATACCTGATATAAAACAAACCATCTAAGCTGCCATTTATTGCTATCGGCAGTTCTCTTGTGCAAGTATCCGACCTTACAGAAAAAAAAATCAAATGGATAAGCAGTTACATCCAGCGCTTTATTAATCATTCTTATTATAATAATAACTAAAGATTGTATGGTATATGGTTTTAAGAAAACTTAATAACAATAGTATTGTTTTTTTTTATTTTTTTGAACTGAAAAAGATATTTCTTTCTTGTTCTTAGTATTTTTAATTCTATATGTATTCAGTGAGATTTGAAAATCAGTGTAATATAAAATATTAAATAAATAAAAGCTTTATTTATCTAGTGACGATTGAATTAAATATCAAAGTATTTTGTAAGAAAAATGCTTTATCAAAGTATCTTTTTAATCACTGTACTAAATTTTTATTAAAAAAGAAATTTATCGAACCTGTGAATGATCGTATTGAGCACGATCAGCTAAGTGCAAAAGTTGAGCGTCGTTTACCCTCACTGCCCTCTGCATCTTTGGACTCAACATTATGCCTGAAACAAAAAGATTATCATACCATTAAAGTTCCTTTCTTAATTCGTATGTTTAAAAATGTGATCGAACATTAGGAATATATAGATTTTAATGTACAAAATAAATACGTAAATGAAATTTTTAAATCATTTTTTTTTTGTTAAAAAGAATCGGGTTATTAACGTAGTCACAATACATGTCGATTGAAAAAAGTCTAAGAGTTAACAGTGAATTTAATAAAATCGATTATTCGACACATCTATTAAACTCGTACATAAGATATAAAATACATAAAACGACACGTTAAGTTAATTATTTTACTCGAAACATGCTCACTCTATGAGCAATGAAGCTCGGTCAATGGAATTATTAAGTAAGCATTATAATATAAAAATGCTTTATGAAATATTAAAAAATGGATCTTCGTCCATATTACTATCAAACAAGTGAGTATATAAACTCTAAATACATGATGTATATATATATATACATAATTTATTAGTATATTTTAAGCTGGATTTTTAAAGTTGTCATCACTATAATTTACTATGTCAAACAATAGTGATGAAGGAATTTTTTCCTGATAATATACGAACATTAAATGGCTAAACGCAGTTTTTGGAGATATAGAACATAAAAAATGAAAATAACACATTATATTGTATGTAATATTATCAACGCTATGATCCATATAAGTGAATGTTAAAGATTTATATTTGTGGCGATAAATATAAATATTTGATTGTAAAATAATGATTGAAAGTTAAATTGTTTGATTTATGTTTGAAAAATTGAAAAAATATGATTTTAAATTTTTTAAACAATTTAACAAGCTACAACTCAACGTTTAAGTATGTAAGCATGCGTCCTATCCGGTGAAACGGGTTGGGATTTTTTCGTTGTATTTTTGTCGGTCCTTTACCGAATTAACAAAATCCTTGTTAAAGCAAAATTGCTGGAAAGTTCATAGTTTATTCGTAACCAATGAACAAATTTATTGTTTGTATGGTGATATAATATTTTCATCATATTTAAGAGGGTCAAATGCCTGTGAAAACGTCTGCGTGAAAAAAAGTTTTGATCTTTAATGAAAATAACAAAATTTCCATTTTTATGTATTCTGAAAAGACTAATTTTTAAATAATATAAATTTTAAAATTTGCGTATTTATTCTTTGTTCACTATTATCAAAAAAACAAATCCATATCTTTTGTTTATTTGGCTTCTTCTTTGATCGGTGATGTTTATCTGTATATGTGTTTTGTGATACTGTGATGAATTTTGATAAATAATAAATGAATTAAATGATTGTGTATAAAATTATTATTTTTCATAAATATTCAAAATATTCCTCAGTTTTGCAACTTTCAAAAGATGACAGAAAATATATTGTTGAAAATATATAACAGTGAAAATTAAAAAAACAAAAGACGGAAAAGGAATCAACTAATTTAAAAGATATTAAAAGAATGATGTTTGAAATTAAATTATTTAAAACGAGAAAGTACTACGCTCACTTTTATCAATATGTAGAACGATATGTATTATATTAAACATTAATTTTTTTGCCAATTTTTTTTTATTTAAGATAATTTGTATTTTGGAAGTACATAGTAAAATTCGCAGCAATAAAGCTTTAAGAACTGAAGTCATTTTCAGTCACAGCTGAAAATTAAAATTATTCCGTAATTGCACGTTTCATAATATGACCATACACATAACATGTTAAATATAAGAATACTGTATATTTTGTCGTCAAATTAATAAGAATAGTCATATACAAGACCGACATTAATTAAAATGTACGTAATATACACAATAAAAAGCTATTTGAGAGGCTACAGACGTTATTGTCAGCCTTATGTGCCATGTTTTTTTATAATTTTTGTATGCGTTTTATGGTACTTTGTGGTTTGTCAATAAAATCAGTTAGACGGTAGTATAAAATAATGGTCAAACAAGATTTTTATTTTGTATATTAAAAAATATGCCATCAAACTACTACGGTTTTTAAAGTTACTTGCCGATTTTAAATTATCTGCCACTGTTATACAAACTTTTCACGAATTGTATCAACTTTTTATCTTTTATTTTTATCAACTTATCAAGCATTTATTTTTTCCTAATTATCACTGAAAAAATTCTGACAACAACTTTTATAAAGTTTAAAACTACTTATTATAAAATTATAATTAAAACATTCCACAGTTTTTATGTTTTCCTTTTTGTAATAGATGCTAAAACGTGTGGTTGATAAATCATTTTTATATCTTTTACGACACATAGAATACTGTGAAAATTAATAAACTATTAAACATGTTATATTTTTTTTACTTTTAATAACGTATAGTTAATAAACTGAATATGTTTTATCAAATTCAATGATTCGTGACTAGACTCCTTATTGGTAAAGTATTTTTTAAGTTTAGAAAAACAATTTTATTGATATAATATTAACTTACATCCACGATTTAAGCAAGGAAATTTGTCCATGTTAAATATTCCAAAAAATAATAATGTATATTTAAACTACTTAAGCTACATCATATATTACTGAATGAAGTTTTTTTATATTTAATTTAAATATGACATTGAAGCACTAGATTAGAAGTAAAAAAAGTATAGTATGAAATGTTGAGCGGACAACAATATTGACGTAAAACTTTTTGTAAGCTTCCGCCAGCAATGTGACACGAATGCGAGAAAAAAAGTGAGAGCATTTAGTTAGTCGCTTTTCCCTCCCAAGGTCGAAGTTACTGCAACTCGAGCTTTGCGCATTTCACTCCCTCTGGCGGTTTGTCTCAACCAGGCAGAATATGCTAGGCCTTGTTAATTTAATTTAAGTAATAAAACAAAATGAACATATTATACAGTGGTCTTATTTTGATTATAGTACACAACATATTTTTTATGGTCTCCTTTTTACTACTTTATGATGTAAATATTTTTAATTAAAAGTGAAGCAATTAAATAAATATACTTAAGTATTATGAATACCTCAAAAATATAATTTTATGATTTACTTCTACATAATTCTACTCAAATATATAAAATTAGAGCAACACAAAATTCCAAAGCCATCATCCATATAAATGGTTATTTAAATATTGATTGTAATGACAATGGTAGTGAGGGAAAGTAAATACTTACATGTTACGTAATGAGTTTTAACGACAAATAAATGTTATTTGTATATATTGTATCAACTCAATACTGAAAGAAAAATGATTTAAATTACTAGTCGAGAGGTTCAGGTGGACGCATTGGAGTAGGAGACTGGGGTTTTTATTTATACAGGTGTTGGATTTTTTAAAAACTGAATACTAATTCTTGTGAAAAAATATGTCAAAACATATCCCCAAATTGAGGAAATATCCGATTCTATATTTTAGAATGAAAAGTGACAGATACTATAAACTCGTGGCAATGTTAACATTTATTTTAAATACTGATTCTATTTTGGATAATTATTTTCTATCGCAAAAGTTAATTATCACTTATGTGAGTCTATGGGGAAGGGCACAAGATTCGTGCACAGCGGAAATTAGTTTGTTGCCTTGCGTCATAAACTGTGATCCACAGGTATCTTGATAATACAACAGGTTATAAGGGAAAAGCCATTCTAGTTTGCTTATTAAAAATCAATAATACAAACTATTTAAACAACTTATTTAATTCACATTCTAACTTAACCATTCTTCCTAGTTTGATTATTTAAATATTTTAATAATAATCTATAAATTCAGATTTTCA
>JAGVSQ010003576.1:0-21262 GCA_022683975.1 Rhyacophila evoluta
GATCGCAAAAAATCGCGAATTTTCAGGCCCGCTGGAGGACATTGAGAAATTCGTGCACAGTGAACGTGTTAATGTGACACCAAGTTATTTTTCAAATATGCATATTTAAAAGTGTAACAATTAATTGTTTATTTATCCCATGTAACCCATGGTTGAATGTAGTATCAAACAATTCAATTATTCTAATTTTTAAATTAACCAATAGTCTCATATAACAACTTATTAATAGATAGTAAAATGTAAAACTAACATTATACTTATAAATTATATAAGATCTATAGACATTAGCGATTAATAAAATGAATTCATAGTTATATACATGCATTTACCTTAATATAAAAATATCAATAGTTAATTTAGTGGTAGTAAATATAGGAATCATTCTTCCATGTCGACAGGTTTAATTGATGGATCCAATCCCAGTCTTTTCATTTCAACAGCCATCTCAAAGAGATAGTCATAGCATTCAGTTCTGAAAGATAAGAAAATTAATATCATTTATTATAATGATATAATATATAGAGCCCACAATAATTTGCAGTCATCTAAAGATAATTATCACTGAAGATTGTCATTGCATAAGTAAATATAATTAAAAATGGTCAGACAAAAAAAAAATGGTATGAAGTAACTATGGAGCAGATTTTGTTTTGTTTCTTAAACGTCACTGTCAAGAACTTTCTTCCGTTTCTTTTTTTATTCCTTTTATATATAAAAATAACATATTTTTTCATTGCCGTCTTGAAATACTAACTGATTTATTTAGTTTATATTAAAATTAATCCTATTTATTTATCCTATCCTATAATTATTGAAGGAATGATTTTTTTTCTAGCTAGAGCCTTTTCAAAATTCTTTTTTCATATGTAATGTAATTTCATTACGATTCCTCCTAAGTCATTTCACTTTTACTCATGATTCTATGATAGTCAGGATGAATAAATTTCAAACATACGTTGTCTTTGCAATTTCCCATGAATCGCCCCACACATATACACCGTGTCTTCGAACCAATATTGCACTTGTTCCTGGATACTTTTCAAGGGTTTCTGCCATACTTGCAGCGAGATCTTTTTCAAATGGTGTATTTTCAATGATTGGCACAATGAGTTCTTCATCATACCGGAGATTGCGGCCAAGCTGGGCATCTTTTATTCCCTGAAACATCAAAATCTGTTGAAATTCACCAGTCTTAATAATCAACATTTTAAGCATTAAAAAAACTGTGATATTGTTAATAATATTCTAGCTATAGTGATTTCAGTCATGCTTATTCTAAAAACCCTATTTGGGCAGCTCTCATAGGTGAAAAAAAGATTGTCAATGGGTTGGGTATGTTACTAAGAGCTGCTGCTAAATGCACTTGACAGCAAAAAAATAAAAGGATTGAAGAATATTAGTAAAATTACATTTTTCTATACTGTCAAAATATGATCGATTGACTAGTAAATAAAAAAACTCTTAACAACTTTATAGGATGGATGCTGGCCATTAAGTATTGCTTAGTTAGCTATATTTAGTTTACTTTTAACAGTCTGTCACTATATCGGATGTCAAAATAATTGTACATCTACGTTGACTGTCATACCTTTATCATCTCTTGGTGAGTGATACGAAATTCTTTTCCTGGCCATAGAAGTGTAACCCGGACAGCATGTGGAGAATGAGTGTGAATGACTGCACCAGCCCCTCTTTCTCGATACGCCAACATAAATAATGGGGTACACTGACTCTTCTTTAATCTATATAATTGACCATTTAATAAATAGAAAATGAATTAATACCAGACTAAACAAGTTAATAACAACAGCAAATTATTTATGGATTTTCAACTCAAGTTAAAAAATAATAATAATTTGTAAACTTACATAAATAATGTGATTTGCAACCCAGGTTTTACCTTTCTATCGGTGTGCATCGTTCATACACAGTATAAAGGTGAAACACAAATTGCAAATAAAATTAACAAGGAAGATTTCAAATTGGTTGAGAAACAAGATGGTTTTGAGTCCCATCCATCAAACACTGTCAAATTAACAACCTTATTACATCAGATTTTTAATCTTTAATTGACAACATTGTTATATGTACGCTGAAAAGTGAGAATCCTAAACCAAAGCTCACTTTTTTTCAGGAGGCGGCACCTCAATATCTTCATCTAAAATATTCTGGACGAACATGTCATCAGGTTTCATACGTTCCTTCTGCACACCAGACGGAGCTATATAAATCTGTTCCCTACAATATCAAGATTTATATTTATCAAAAATATGTTTTGTAAAGTGTAAATAATTTGGAAATTCAAATATACATATCGACAAATTTCAATAAAGTCAACCATAATTTGTTCAACTTGATTCTCCCAGATTTTTTTGTGCTAATTGAGTATACTGTCAAGTAAGCTGTTGGATTGCATCAGCATTGCTGCCATTGTTAGTCAGCTCAATATAGCCCAGTCCAACCATATTTATAAAATGAAGAAAAACAACACTTATGATGCTTAAATTTTAGGAAGTATCTGGATTTCAAACTTTATATAAAAAAAGAAATTTACCGGTTGATATTGTTGGTTTTTTTGTAGGTGTGTATTTAGATAGTTCAATTTAAGTTTTACAAAAACAAACTGTAGAACTGAATTCCCAATGGGTTGAGCCATTAGTTGATGAATAATATTGAAAAACACTCCTATTGTGGATATCTATGTGCTCTATATTTGGGGAAAACATAAATAAAAGTGACTGTGGTTTTAATGTCTACTTCATTGATGATATATTTATGGTTACCTTTCAAATATTCATATTTAAAAAGTTGGAGAATTCTGTAAATACCCTGTGTAGCCAGGAGTTAGAAATATTGTTTCAAAAAACACTTTTAATTATCACTTTGAATTAATGCAATGCAAAAAATACAATTTATACTTTTTCAATCTTTCAACTCATGGTTAAGTATGTCTCTCACCCATGCTTGATTGATATTCCACCACCGGTCCCAGTGACCCATCCTAAGTGATAAAACTGCTTGCATAGAGCAGGAATTAAGTTTCTAGGATGTTCCTGAAAAACAATTTTTATGAAAAATGAAATCATCTGTAGTCTAAACATACTTTCTCTCAACTAACTTTAAACATAATGAATGTCTCTCACTGATTTATAATTATTTAATATTGAAGTTTAAAATTTATAAATAACTATAGTAAATAATTAACATTTTTGACTGATTGATTAGTAGTAGTATGTTATATGTGGCCTGAAGATGCCGAAAGGCGAAACCTGGGTCGCTAACAGTGATCTCACATATGGAAGTTTACCAGTTTTAAATAATTAAGCACTACAGTTTCAAATTTACACTTGTGGCGGGCAAAGAAAATAGTGTAAAACTTGGAAGCTTGTTTATTTCCTAGGTTGATTGAAAATATCATTTAGGTCAGGTGATCTTTTTTTGGCTGTGAGTCAAAATCAACCAAAATGTGACTAATAAGAGACATTTCAGGACACCTGTAATACATGGTACTATTTTATTATCAACCAAATTAATCTACATTTTTATTTCTGACTGAACAAAGTCAGTCTTGTTTAATTTTAGTTCATATAAGTTATTTTTAGTAATCTTTATTATGTAAGCAAAAAGATTTGGGAGGTTAGTAAGTATGAGTAAAAAACAATTCTCTTATAACATAATTTAATTTTATTGGTCATAAAATCAATAACACTTAAGTGTCAATATCAGTCATATCCAAAAGTGTTGGTCTGGTTTTATTTTGGTATTGGTGAGAATCTTCGTCTTCCTGAATTGTCTCTTGTCTCATTTCTGCCTTGAGAACTGCCTCACTTAGCAACAGTTTTATATTGGCCTGGTCCAATTTTGATAGTTTCTTTGTCATTCGTGACATGCTCAAGAAAAATAAATCAAGGGCATCAAAGTGATCCAAAACAGGAAATTTTTTCGTTTTTTTTATGACACTTCTGTTGATTTTTTTCAATTCGGCATTCTCATGTTTCAGTTGTTCATTTCTTAATATGTTAAGATAAGATTTAGATGATCGCGGTTTTGTCATTGTGCTGAGGTTTGTCTTTTTTATTTTGCTTAATGGTTGCCCGTCATCTTCCTCATTTTCTTTGTGCCCCCTCAAAGGATCAAAGTCCTTTTCATCGAGATATGTACCTTCAACATCATCTTCATAATCAATGTCATCGGAATGTACTATTTCTTGAATTATTATATTATCGTCCTTCATATGCTCAGTAATGTCATCTCTCATTAAACTCCTTAAAAATAACATTGAATATAATAATTGCCAATCCAAACTCTTTAACAGACATGACTGTATTTATACCTCCAAATAATAAATCATTTAAATGGCCCTGTGCACTACTAATGTGCTTGCCCATTTCAAACACCCCTCTACTGACCTTAGCAATCTATAATCATACATGGATTTCTAGAATAGTAAATCACGTTTATAAATATTACACTTTCCCAATAAATTTATAGCATTGATAACATCTAATAAATATACCTTTGCTGTCCTGAATATGGTAGCACAAATGCCATTTCGTGTAATTTTTTTGGAACGTTAGGCTTTTTTCCATCTTTATCTTTCCCAGGATGTTCTGAAACTATCACACGATCTATATTATTATAGTATTTGCAGTATTGATTACAAAATACTTAAATTTAACATAAAAAGAATACACAACTGTTTTTAAAAAAAGAAAATATCTGCATCGAAATTTCGGTTCTATCCAAGATGGGTCAAATTCTAAAAATATGAAAGCTTAAGTAGATCACCAATTTTACATTACTGTAGAGCATATTGTAAAAAAAATCTTTTGGGAGGATTTAATACGAGGTATTCAAAATCAGGCAGATTGTTTGTAAGGGTAAGGATGGCACAGTTCATTAAAGAGCTTGACCATCTTTAGGCATGAGAAATAAAGAAAACATATTCATCCACATATTACACAGTATAAGAAGTTTCTACATGGAGTTATAAGCTAAGATGATTATTACAGGACAGTTTAGCAGATCTACATGGGTTGTGTATTGAATAAGTATACATGCACACCTAGGGTACATTTCACTTGATTTCTTTCAATCTATAATCTACTACAAATTTAACTGAATCTGTTGACGATATTAATCACTAGCACAGACATAAAGAAGCAGATAGGTTAGCATAGTGAAAATATGTATATTGACAAAAAATAAGCCACTGCTTCTTTTTAACTGTTTTCTTCTTTAACTTTGCCGATGTTATCTATCTCCAACTATGAGATATGTTGACATTATCGTGATTTTTTTAAATTCAATATTTTCTGATTAAACAATATTAAATGCGGCCAAGTTTAAGTTGACATTTTATAACGAAGTTATCCATCAGTTTTAGATTCCTTAATATTGAATTTAGCCGAATTATTATTTATAAAAGTACATAAATGTACACAAGGTTGCATTTAATGTAAGATATGTAATTGTAAATATTAAAAGAAAAGTAGACTTCCTGAGTGCTGGTGTCACTAATAAATCGGACAGCCAGCAAACGAATGCCTTTGAAATGAACCATTATAGATTTTAAGTGATATGATAATTATACTTTCAATCTTACATAAGTTTCAATTAAACGTTAATTTATGAAAAGATCAGTTGAAAGAACTGAAAAAAAACAAATGATAACCACCCGCAAACGTCAAATCGTGATTACTAACACGATCGAGTTGACGATAAAAATCTACAGAATAAATCATCCTAATCTTAAACCTTATAAGTAAATATAGTAAGCCTTATAAATAAGTTGAGATAATTACCGAATCTTTTCTCTGTGTCTAAGATAATTGATGGATGTTTCTTCCTAATGTGTCTGGTTAGATTACTCGAGCTCCCTCCTTTTGTGCTCAAAATTTGAAAACAAACACTGCACCTCCCAGATTCATTATTTGGAGACTGAGTGAAATAATTCCAGATGAAACTCCTCTTTGAAGAATTATCATAGACCATATTTACATTCAAGACGGGACCGAGTCGAGAGTAAGTCACTGTGAATCGATGGAACTGAATCGGATGACCGAGAGATAATACGACCTTGTCAGTAATACGAACATGTACGAACGTATGCGATGATGACAAAAGCGCCCAAACCAAAATGCCACATTTGCCGATTACCGTAGCTGTCCAATGAAAAAGTCAAACAGAAATAATTATTTATTAATCTGTCTGCCCTGAACACGTCTTAACATATTGTGATTCAGTATTGGTTGTCTGCCAGTTGCTCATTAAATAAAAATAAAAACGCACCCAACGGATTCGAGCCCACACTGTGTCGGGACAATGAATGCACGCTTACCGATTGGTCATCGTGGAAATAAATCATATTTACCAAGTTTTACAAAGTTTACCAGTTTTAAATAATTTAGAATTTAAAATCATATTTCAATAAAATCTTAGTTATGTAGCGCAATACAACATACATCCTTTTATTTCCACATAACGTATTTCATTAAATGTCAAATAATAAGATTAGGAAACCTAGTAACATCTTGTTGACATAATTTTGTGTATTAGTTTTTTTTAGTTCGCAATAAAGCTGCAAACCAAGCAAATCATATGGCCATTTACCAAAAGTTTCAATTGTTAGATGGAAAACTGCATTAAATGACGTATTTCGTAATCATATATAAATGAGTGATTGCTCTAATTAAAATCATTTCATATTTCAATGATAAAAAAAAAATATTTTTTTAGATACCTCATTATCGGAAACAAAAATAGATCCTCGGCACAACAAACTCTATATAAATATACAATATAAAGCAGGTTTAATTTGAGACAACACAATTTAACTAGTTGCCGAATTAATTTCATTGTCTATAAACTTATAATCCATTTCTAAATATATAAATGCCATAGCACTAGACAATTTTGTCCACTGAATCGTTTGCAGTGATTCGATACCAAATTCATCGTCATTTCGTTCTTTTTTGTCTCTGTCATGAAATTCGCTTATGTTCGTCTGCATTCCCTTAGTGGAGACTTCACTTAAACACGGCATGGCGTTGTTTAGTGCAAACTCAAAATTTCTTTTATTTTTTACAGGAAATCTTTTTGGTAATAGTGTAGACCGGCTAGATGCTCAAAGTCAGTCACGTATCATTTTTGCTATGGACAGATGCACTTTAATAACGTATTAAGAATTAAAATTGAATGATTGAAATAAATATGCCTTACGTCAGAAAGGCCAGCCATCTCGATCTGGTCACACACCGCAATTCGGAATTTACAACACAATAATATCACGAGATATTACCAAGCGTGTTTCAATCTTTATCAGTAGCGTTGTTTACAAACGAATTAATTAAACGACGTGTAGATAAAATAAATAATTAAATAGCTGGCTTCGTAGACAACTGGAATTTGACGTGCATTTGTACCGTCAGATCACATTCAATGTCAATATGGAATACTTTGAAATAGCCATTTTTGAAATCATATGGCTGCGTTATTGATATGTTATTATAATTATAAAGATATAATTTGAATTAACCATGTATAGTATCTTGGCAAATTTAGATAGAAATACAATTTTCGAATTTTCTCTTCATTGTCAAAGTTGCCAAGCTTAAAACAAAATAATACATTATTTTTAAAAATACCTCCATATTCTACATGACTTTATTTTTTAATATCAATAAACTCTACCTTTATATTATATTCCAATCAATGATAAAGCTTGAATTTAATAATAATATTTGTATATGGTAAATCTTACATTAAAATTTAAATAAATCTATGTCGATTTTGAAAAAAATGTGTTGCTGTTTCATTGTCTATAGCAATGATGTGAATTGAGTTGTGTCAATATTGAAATCTTGAGCTTTCGATGTTTTCGTTTACTTGAACTGAAAACTCTTTAATGTTTTAAATATTAATACCCAGCACAATGGATCAAGACGATCCAGTTCTAGCCGGTTACTTACTTTTTCCTCCTCCTGGGAACGTTCTGAACAAAATAACTAAAAAAGTTAGTTGTCATTTCAACATTCTTTTATGAAATGTACCTAACCGGACCGTGTTGCTATATTATTTCCAGGTGTGATACTAATATTGTGTGATTGATTCTTGCAGAAACCGTGGCAGCAAAAGTACTGCATGTTATTCAAAGCTAGCAAACAGGGGATAGAAAGGCTTGAGGTATACGAAAATAAAGAAGACGTGACTACATGCATTTGTCAAAGGATTATCACTCTTGAGAATTGTATCAAAATTACCCACACAAATCCGAATAACATAACCATTGTTACGAAATCGTCGACTCAGTTGCTTTCTGGAATAACTGATAACGAATCTATAGAATGGGTAACCGCCTTGCAATCGGTTGCTTTTACAGATGACATCTCCAAACGAGCGAGTTTGGATCAAGACAATGATCTGTATTGTTCTTCTGGGGAAGGAGTATTTTCAGTTAAACTTAGTCAGTCTGAAGCATCTATTCGTTGTGGCTTTGAGCCTGTTAAATACATTTTGTTGATGACTGCTACAGCTATCGAGTTAAGAAATGTTGATGACAATAAATTGTGTGCTACATGGCCTTATAGATATATACGCAGGTATGGATACCGTCAAGGAAAATTTGCTTTTGAAGCGGGAAGAAAATGTGAGACCGGTGAAGGAACATTCCATTTCCAACATTCAAATCAACAAGATATATTTCGGTGCCTTTCGATGAAAATCAAATCAATGAAAAATATAATGAATGGGGAATCTCTGCATAGTCTTGACTGTGGAGACCAATTTCAAGCTGCATTAAGTATGGAGGCACGATCTCGTAGCCCCCTGCCTCTCTCAGCTCGTTCTGAAGACTTGAATTTCAGTTCCATGTCGACAAAGTCTTCATTGCAGCTGACAGTTGATTCACGATTACCACTATTAGCTAACACCTCTACATCTAAACCAGCTATTAAACCGAAACCTGAAAAACCTCCTAGGAAACATATTTTCACAGTTGCAAAAGAAAAACATGAAAAAGATTTTGCAACTGATAAAGTGGAATTCGGTAAATATCGTAAGCTTGATTGTCACGATTCACCAGAAGTACCAACAAAACCGGCACTCGGAGCTTCGTATGATAAAGTTGAAATTAGAAACGAAGCCTGGAAAACATTGGGCATTAATGAAATAGACCACACTGAATTTCTGCCAAAAGTAACACAAGAAAATAATTGTCTAAAGCTTATATCAAGATCACAAGATAATTTAGATACATTGAATCCCGGGGAATCATCAAAAGTAATAATCTTGCAGAGCCCAATACTAGATTCTGATGAGGCCAATTATGATAGGTTGCAATATTTTAGGTCATCCAACAAAAGTAACAGATCAGACGGCTACAAGTCTGTTATTGCTCGCCCTCTTGCTACGCAAAACAATAACACATCGAAAGAAACATGGAATGATTATGACGAAGTGGAAAATGTCATGCAGTCAGTGAGACTGGCTGATGATTCGTATTTAGGATATGGCATGATAAGAAAACCTAGTGTACCAGGTCCTCAGGTGCCAATTAAAACTAAACTAGTTGAATCCTTGAATCTCGAGAATCCATCTCCTTATTCAGATATAGACCATTGTACATTTAACACGTCTGAATATGCTATTGTAAGTAAACCAAAACGTGTATGACTTCTTTATTAATTTACGAACCAATGCAAGTCGGAAACTCACGGTTTTCATTGTACGTCTGAAGTTCACGGTATATTTTGTTATCCTTGTATACTTATGTTATCGTAGTAATTTATAAAATTTTGTTTACAGAAGCCTTTAATCATCTTTCTGAAATAGCTGAATTATAAAGATATTTTTTTCTTGACATCTTACAAGTTAAATAAAATTCAACAGTAGAAAATTCAACGCATTACTATCAAGAATAAACAGTAATGAGTTTGAAATGTCATGATAACGGGAGAGCAAAATACATTGTGATCATTCAATAATACAATATAAAATGTGATTATTTTTATTTAGACTGATATTTCTTATAACTAAATATGGTTCTGACATCTGTTGCACACATAATCAACATTTCATGTTGAAGACTATCTGAATTTCAATTATTTACAAAGTAGGTGTATTTAAATGGTACTTGTAACTATTATACTCGTATGTTATGATATTCCCTTAGTTTAATATTCTTTTGTTCAGATGTTGAACAAATACAATCATTTCTCTTCCCTTTTTATGGAAATAGAGAAACAGAGAGATGCTCTGCAACAGACACCAGAACAAAAAAAACCATCCATTCTACCACTAAGATGAAATTCGGTGCATTTTAGAAAAGTTCAATAAAAATTATTAATATATGGTGTTTTTATAGTACCTGAAGTAATATTATTTTTAAATATCCTAGAAAGACTTCTGAGTTACGCATTCTTATTATATCTTTAATTCATGTATGCTACTATTTATTGCATTGCATTTATTATTAAAAGATTATTGGTATAGCAGAAAATGTAATAGGTTTGTAAGGAAAAAAATCTGGAAAAGTTATTTTATAATATGAATATTTCATGTTTATAATGAACATTGGTGCTGATTAAATACACCTACTTTACTATATTTTTTTTAGATAAGCAATGATATGGTTTAGACTATTCATCTATTCCGTACAGTGATACATTTTTATAAAACTATAATATGAGTAAAATAGATCTTTATATCTCGAGAAAACTATAAGTCATCGTTTACCTCCTGCCATTTAATACTAGTTCTTCCACATGCAAATGAATCACTAGAATTGTTTCATATCTTAATTGCATTTAATAGCTTACAAGAAATAGTTGCTTCTCTCCGGAATAAGTTACTTTTTACATGTTAAGATATGACCAAATTGTATTATATCATTACATATAAAATAATTATTTTTGATAAGTATACTTTCATTAATTACATTGACATTTACTAAATAGAACTCTACATTACAATAGTTAAAAAATAATTTCTGTGTTTTATAATTATACGGGTAATAATGAACATTGTTTGGCTTGACATTTGTTCTTCAGAAATTTCTGTCTAGAGTTTTCAAAATTTAATCATACCCCATTAACCGTCTGTAAATTGTTTCTAATACTGTCTGCCCATATCTTGTCAAATACTTCACAAAATTTCTGCTGACGCAGCTCTCACATATCGAGCAAAAGATCGTAAGTGTAATAGATGAATTCCACTGGAGGAGGTTTATTTTTTAAATATCAGTTTATGTTTAATAAATTAATTTTAAATTAAAAATGTATATACATTATAATACACATACACTTTTAATTTCAAATTAATTTATTAAAAATAACCTGAGGTATTTAAAAAACAAACCTGCTCCAGTGGAATTCTTCTTTTTCACATGCAATCTTTTGCTGAATACGGCTCGATATAATAGTGAGTCCATTAAATAGCAATATGACTAGTCGAATTGATTATTTTTCAATATTAATTCTTTCTATTACCATCTGTAGAAAATATTTTATTGTTTTTATTTTTTAACTATTGGATATTTTATTTACTCTGTAATTTTAAAAGATTCTGAGGACATAAAATACATTCGGTGCACTTATTTATAATAATAAAATATCTTTGTGCCTTATATTCACATGACTGAAACAATAATAATTAAAAAAATAGTCTTTTGTGTCTTGAATTTATGTACAGTAATTTATATACAATTTTCATAATAATTTCTGATGTTCATTTTTGCTTGATACAGGTTAAATCTTTTTATAATGAATAACGAAATTCCCAGTATAATGAATAACTCTGTCCCACACAAACATTCATACAATATGTAATAATACTTTTTCTATATTCGGTATAACGAAACAAAACGAAATATCCCACGAGTTTTGTTATAACGGGATTTGATCTATATTCATTGTAATACTGTTTATAGTAATCTATACTGTAGAATAAGCATTAATTCATGTAAAATACAGTAATTAACATGTATAAAGTGCCATTTCATGTTTTGTTAATACTAATTTATAATTTTTGAAAATGAATTGTAGAAACAAAAGTTATTGACAGCTGGTAAATATTTTTCCAGACTACATATATGTCAGTTTTTGGCGTCTATAAAGTAACTGAAATTCATATTGAAAAAATCTTCATTTTCCTTATATTATACTTGTAATTACAAAAAATATTGATTGTTCTTCCCGAAAGAGCACTACAATCAATCTCATTTACCATTTGATTACATTTAAAATTTGTTTGAGTATAATATGAAATGAATTAGTTGTATGTAAATATTACGTATCTGATTCAGTTTCCAGAAGAGAATTTTGTCATGAACAGTCATGGTAAAAAAATATTCCAAGCTTAGGAAGTAATAATTGGTATTTATAAGAAATATATTTAGACTTAATTATTATATTGTAGATGCGCTATGAGCGAATAAAATGTCATTATGGTGCTATGTATAGATCAGTTTGAACCAATATTGTATACTATGTATCATTGATTAGCCATGAATATGCAATGGTCGTACACTAAACCACAGTAAGTGTGCCATCCATAAATGTATTTTTAATATAAGGTTTCATCAATTTGGGTTTGAAACTCTTCGTAAATTTCATATTTTTTGATGCTATAAATTATACTTACTTTTTGTTCAGGTTTGCCTTCCATTTAATTTAAGACTTTTAAACCAATTATTTGTATCACCATTGTTAAATGCAGTTTAATAGTTTTATTTTAACCATATTTTTATGAAGACACTCCATCAAGGATTGATGGAAAATACTATTTATTACCAGAATTAAATTTTCATTTTTAATATTTCTCTCTGAATGACATTGTCGTAGAAAAAACAATATGTATAGTTAAGATATTTTTAATGTTACATAATTATAATTATTTCAATGCATTGACTATTTGGCCGACATCCTATTGAAGTTGGCAATGATCTGAAGTCATCAAATAATTCTTTTAAAATTCGAAATCGCACAACCAATTATACAAACTTGTTGTTGATTAGTCTAATCTAATAAATATTGTAACTAATCTATATGCCACATGTGAATATTTGATAAATTCACAAAGTGGACAAAAAATTTGTTTTAATACGTAGAAGTCATACAAAGCAACAAGGTATTTGTAATATTGAACAATCTAAGACTCTTAGTTATCTCATACAATCATTTCAGAATGTGAGCAGATCCAAATTACTGTTGTTCATATTAGCATGTAGAGTGACTTCTGGACCATGTAAATGATTGTGTTCTGTTGCAAGTATGTGTACATTATTAACCCCTGGGTTCAAACTGTTACCCGCTAAGTAGCTACTCTCTTGAATAAGTATTCTATTAAACCATAGATTCAAAATGATATCATTCTGACATATACAGCGATTATGTTGTATACATAATCCATTGAGTTACCATACAAATAAGTAATCAGTCAATATCTTTTCGAAACTGTGTCTAATTTATAGATCGTTTCTACTGAAATAGAAATACTTTACGTTCCTATTTCAAGATAGAAGCTTTTGTATTCAAGTATCTTTGTGAACAGACACCTACCTCACGATGGATTTATATTCTTTGAAAGTGTCTTATGGAATTTATCAATTTTAAAAAACCCCCAAGTGTATTGTAGTAAAACAATAAATTATTCAATTCTGTGTAGAAATAAAGTTTTGATTTTATATACTAATAGAAAATAAGTCAATATTTATGTATATCTTTTTGATTTTGATTGCAAATTTACAAATGAGTATTTTGAATGCAAATTTTTAGATTAAAAAAAATATATCAGCGAAGAAAATGTTTTGTCTTACTTGTATTTCATCCAGTTGTAAAATAAATAAGTTTTAAAATCTATCTGTGTTATTTTTTTATTAATCACAGTTTTTTTTTTATTGGCATCTTGATAAAGAAACATACAATCTTCGAATAAACATTTTTCCCAACTACAAGACTCATTGAAAAAAAGTTTTATTTTTAAATACCATGTTCGTTCCCAAAGTGGAGTATATAGACCTACACGGTGTGAAGATATCCGATCCGAAAGTGGAGTATATGGGTCTCCGTAATGTGAAGACGTCTTGACAGATTTTTTTTTTCATGAGAATTGTTCCTCAGACAATTGCTCAACGCAATGGGCAGCCAGTTCAATTTCGGATTTTTAAAAATTCGACAAATGGGGAATCAAACGCGCATTCCTCGAATTGCTAGGCGCTACCAACTACGCTACCGGGGAGACTGGTACTTATATTAAACTCATCAAAATTATTATATCAGATATTTTTTGTCTAGAAAAAAAACTTAAGCATTGCGAAAAATTTTGTCATGCTCTTTCTATAATTATTATGATCTGTAATGAAATGAAAGATTATTTATATTGCTGTTCACAGAAACATAAAATGTCACATAAATCAGTCCTATGGCTTCAGATTTGTTCTCAAGTGTTCCTTTGTTTCCAAAAACCGAGCGGCCACATATGGTAATGTTATACACGTTCTTACCAATTTGGAATAACTTTTCAGTTTATTTTGTTTATTATTTGGAAATAAAATGGAATTATCTACAAATCAGCATATTCATTTTGACTGATTTTATGATATTAGTTGAATTGATAACAGAGAAAAATTTGTATTAAAAACGTGTGCATAAAAGTTAACTCACCAATGAGAGGGTTACATATAAATTACAATATTTAACTATGTCAGATGGGCTTATCCTTTCTTCAGCTGAAACATCAATACTTATTATTTGAACATCAAGGTTCAGTTAACAATTAATTTTCATTCATTTAAGACATTTTCCAAATGACCGGCTACAATACACAAAATCCAGCTAATGATTTAGGTAAGAAATATGTCCTTCCACTAGCCGAGAGGTTAGTGTACACACCCCGTAGATTTGAATCCAACAGCTGCGGATTTTTTTTTAATCTCTCAAAACATGACTTTACAATGAGGAGATCTACATACTTTATTTCTTGAGTGGTCACCTCAATGCTCGACTTTCGGAGTGGATATGGTAAAAAAAATATATATATTTATATTAACCATACACCCCAGTAAGCAGCAATATGACTAAAAATAAATGGGTATTTATTATATAATCTTCAATTGAAATTAGCTAATTCTATATCATTAAAAAAATAACAAAAGTGCCACTGTGACTAAATCATAATATATTATATCATAAATGTACATGTATGAAAGAAACATTGGTTATTCCTCACATTAATTGTTTTGATGTAAGTACACATTTCAACTTTACAAAATGATTATTTTCCATCTATTACAGTGGTGTAAGTAAATGTAAGGTAAACTATAACTAAACAAAATACATGTTTTGTGGCATAACATAAATAAAAATATATGCAATACACAAATGATTCAGCAATATGTGCATATGCATGTGAAATTCATTTAGAATTTAAAAAATCTATAGTTATATTAGTTGTGTGATAGCTGTATGTGAATCAGGTAAGCTGGATTGGTTTATCGGTCTCTCCGGGGTCTTTTTTATTTGTCAATTTATTTTCATTTTGTTTAAGAGTTTCTCTAGCGATTATTTCCAGATCTTCTGATGTTATTTTTTCCACTTTTTCGCCTTTCGCTTTCAATATATCCTCAATATTTTTCATTCCATTTAAGTCAGTGAACCAATTTAAATTGTCAGCAATAAGGTGATTGTTCTTGCATTCATCACATTTGACAATCACAACACCTTTGTTGTAAGCAACTTTTGATATTAATTTTACGTTTCTGGTATTACATTTCTTGCATGTATAGCACAATTGTAATTTCGCCTGGCTGGATATTTCGTCGTTTAAAATTTCATCCGATGCGGGAAACGTTGCGAAATTATTTCTTTTATTTACATCACGCGCTCGCTGGATGTTACTGATCCCACTGGTTGACACGTTTGATCGTGAAAGTACCATTTCATTTAAAAATCTGATATTATATCTACCTCTAAGGCATAATTCAATAACGCTTCTCACAGACATTTTGAAATGATGTACTTTGTATTTATTAAATCATAACCAATTAAAGCGCAAACCATCTAAGGCCATTTGACAATTAACCAATATAGTTTTAACGTAAACATAGGTTTATTGAACCATAGACAACTTTATTTTAGAAGCTAGTCTAAAAAATTAATCTTCTGTACTAAAATCACTTCTAAATAGTATCGGGTTTTAATATAATACACTATGTATATTCAAATGCAGATGCATCACTTATGAAATATATTACCTACGAAAAATTAAAAATAGATTTATTTTATAAAGTAGCAAATTTGTACAATATTTTATTGAAATTTTATTAGGTTTATAGTATTAAATGTAATCAAATATAATCATAATAAAAACTATTTTTTAGGTAGTTTATATGGAGCTCATATTTATAGACTACCTAACTCAGAATCATTTTTTAATACTCTTGTACCTTGTACACAATTTGATATTAAATTTAATAGCACTTTATTGTGACAAAATAATAATTTTGTGACATGACACCACTGATTAATGAAAAATCTTATCAAATCTAGACCATTCTGTTACTTGTCAAAAATTGTCTGAAGACATGCCTTCTCCCTGGTTGTCTGACGAACTGTCAGACCAAATAAAACAAAATGAAAACTTCCAGGAGAATTCTCTTCTCATATGTGAAGGTAACATGTATTAACATGACTATTTACCTCACTATTTTACTAATTTGAAGTACTAATTTGTTGAGGTTATGTTTTCAGATATAATGCTCGGTAAGTTGGACATAACATCATTTGTAGAACGAATGGTTGGTGTACTTACCGATACAGATGATTTAATTAGAGCGAGAGGGTTACAGGTGTACTCGCAAGTTTTAAAACAATTACCACCGGACTTTTTGACAGAGCAACAACTAAAATACGTTACCGTTTTTTACCTGGCGAAATTACGAGATGACTACTTAATAATAACCCCAGCGTTGATTGGGACATTAGCTCTGTTTAATATGAAAAACTTGCCACAGAATATGCACAAGGAGATGATAAAAGCCATGCTTGTAAGTGTCAACTGTCAACAGCAACCGTATGTTGACAGACACAATATTTACAGTATCATACGCCTGTTCTCAATCAACTACCCTAAAGGTAATTCAAATAAATAGTTAATTTTACTCAATTTAGTGGTAAAAGTGAAATTAGTCACGAAAGTTTTTGCAAATACATGAGTGTGTGATTAGTGCTGCTAACTTAATCATGTGTTTATGAAAAATTTCGTGACTAACTTCACTGAGATAGTTAGCTGTCTGTTCACCTTTACCAATACATACTGGTATGTTATTCTAGCACCAATACTGAAGCTTAATTTCTATGTCAAATGATTTTACAAAAAAATAAAAGTCTTCTTTAAAATTGTAATTCAATGTGAGTATCCTGTATAGTTACTCATGCTGGTTCACATAGTGTCAGTGTTGACAAATCTTGGTTACAGCTTTGGGCTTTGTAGTTAGATTAAAATTCCCATATTTTTTCATCAAGTATTTGGATGCAGGATACAGACCCAACAGGTTGAAAGATGCTGTAATAACAGACCCTAGTAAATTAATCCATTACAACTATTTTCTTATTGTAGTCTTTCATATTCTCTAACTTAGGGCAGAAATTGTTTTGTTTTGTAAAATAAATATGCACTATATACAATATGTTATAGATGATTTACTATTGTATCGTCATCATTATAACTAAAACACATGGTGAGTCGTGACTTTGAGCAACAGCTTTCATCATCCATCAGTTCTGCTATTATCATTTGCATTTGCAATTTCGCAAAATCATGAAATAGAAATAATAAATTGTTGCTTACCTTTTTTAAATTATTTTATAAAACAGATGTTTATTTAGATATCTCATTATTATTTGAGAAAATACAATTCATATTTTTGAACTTGTCTTTTGTAAACATTGATTTTTTTTAGATTTGCAAGAGATGGGTGATGATTTTGTGATCGGTTTCATCAACTCAATGGAAGGTGAAAGAGATCCAAGGAACTTAATGCTTCTCTTCCGCATGTTACCGCCTTTGTTGAAGCTGATGGAGCTTTGTGATGCGACTGAAAGAATGTTTGATGTAATATCTTGCTATTTTCCAATTGCATTTCAACCATTGCAAGATGACCCAAATGCAATCAGCAGAAATGATCTAGCTGAAGAACTCTGCGGATGTCTTTGTGCAATTCCTTCCTTTGCAGAATATTGTTTGCCATTGTTGACTAAAAAAATTGACGCCACATTGAAATCTGCCAGATTAGATTCTCTGAAATTGCTGGTATGTATGAGATCTAATCTTTATTATTGTGTTGTTGTTACAAGTTTAATTCTGTTTAATCAATACCAAGAATTCAACTTAAATTGTTTACTATAACTGTTGTATATAAATTTCCAATTTTTATTTACGACTGCTAATTTCACCATTGTTGAATATATTGCTAAAACTTAATACACATTAAGCAATATTAATTACTCAATACTTTGAGTAATTGACGGCTTATAAAAATAATATGCCAATATAAACTTGTATACTGTGGAGCTGAAATGGTGAAAAATAATTTAATCTTACTATAATTTTTAATTGTAAGCCATTCTTTGTTCTATTTTTACAAATGTTACCATACATACTATGGCTTTCAACTATTCCATTTATCCAACAAATTATTATCTCACTTTTCCTGCACCTATAACATTTATCTTTCAAACTTGATTGATTAATCTGAACTGGCAACGATATATTCATATAATCTGTTAAGATTAACTTTTCTATCAAAGTTTTATTTCTTAATCATATTAAAATGAAGTGATCTAGATCTGGGGCTTCCCAACTTTTTTACATCTGCGTAGTGCTAATAATAAGAGAAATACTCGGCAACTGTTTTAATTCTTCTATCATTTCAACAAAGTGTGAACCACATTTTTGTGTGGGGAAGGAGATGTTCGTGTTTTGAGCCCATACTCTCGGATAGTTTTGTCAACAACCTGGAATTACGACTTTCATTTATGATCTTTATTACGTCATTCATCACCGATATTAGCTCGGAAGAGAGCTTCTTTGCAACTATATGCTCTCGATGAATTGTACAATGAGTAAACAAAATTTTTGAGTGAGTGACATCGTTTCTTTTTACAACTACACCTTAAAGCTACCCAGTCATGCTTGCAGCACTGTCTGTACACACTCCGACGCACTTTTCCCAGTTGAAGCCCTAAACTCATTAAGAGCGTCAAATATCTCCAAATTAGTGAGTTCCTCCCTGAAGTCTTCAACTTCACTATACTTGAAGAAGAAAAGTACAGCAAAGTAAAATAGCATGGTTGCTCACTTTAGTTAATTCATTCATCTTTATCCCTTCTCAAGCTTGCTCTTCAATATCGATAGCCATATTGGTGCAGAATGCAAAACAGTATGTCAACAGAAAAACTGACGCAACACTGATGATGGAAAAATTGCCTTACCATTGCATATTAAACACCACCAATTTATGACATACAATACATATTTTAAAAACAAAAACACAATGTGAACACTAAACTTTCAGTGCAATGTTTTTAATGGCGCTCTTTTTTTATTTTTGGCATAGGCATTCTAAAATGGGCAACAACCATTCGCGAACTGGCGGTTGGGAACCCTGTTCTAGATGAAATAAATTGAGGAATAATTTTGATGTTTTTTTTTGCAGGAAAAGAGCTGTGAAACATTTACAGCCCTAAGCTATGAACCATACCTAGCCACTATTCTGACATCATTGCTAGAAGACATGTGTCCAAAAACTGACGTTGAAATAACTCTCTGTGCTCACAGTGCATTGTCTGCTTTGGCTCGCAGCATATGCACAGATGAAACAGAATTAACAATCTTCATGCCATTTTTAAGGCAAATTTTGACATCAATGCAGTGCTTACTGCCAGATGTTAAAGATAGGGCATCACTAGAATTGCCTCTCAAAGTTTTTCTAACCACTGCAGGCTCAACTAAAAAATCATGCACCTTTATTTGTGAGAATGCATTACCTATAGTATCTGCCAATTATGGTATGCTCACAGATGATAGATGTAAGGTCTTAATATTAAAATGGTTCACTGAATTATATCAAATTGATGAACGTATGGAAAGTCTTGCAGAAAGTAATAATTATTTTAACCACATTCCAGAAATATGTCTTTCAGCTATAATTGGTACACAAAATGATTTAAAAATTGCTGGATTAGAAACCCTGACATCTATGACAAAATCGATACAGCTCAATAACGTATCGGCACTTCCAGAAATACTTTATAAATATATTCACAATGAGTCGTGTGAGAGAATTTCAAATGCTAGTAAACAATGTTTGCTTTCAATGGCAAATAAGTATCCACGAAATTATCTCGAGTTAATCAATGATAAGTTAAATTTGGATACATTACCGAATGATACATTCCAAGTTAAAAGAAGAATAGATACCATATGCTCTCTTATGAGTATTGATGAATATAGAAATATGATTTGTCCAAGAATTTTTGGGGTTCTTAACACAAATACTAATATAAATTTATCTAATATCATTATCAGGGCACTGTTTGACAATTTTGGACGAAAAGCCTTATTTGATGATGAAAAACTACAAAAAATTCAACAAAGTCATGACATTCTGAGACATGTTTTAATATGGAGTAATAATAATGTGAATAATATAGAACAAAATGATGTCATTATTTTATCAAAATTGATTAGTATAATCATGCATTCACAGGAAAAGAATGTTCAACAAACCTTATATACCTGTTATCTACCCAATTATTTAGAAGAACTCCAAAAAGAAAATGCATATATAATCATATTGATGGCTTTACTAAAATCCTGTAAACCAGATGTTGTTATTCAAAATTTAAATCAAATTATATTCAAAGCTGTAGAATTAGCTACAAATGAAAGGGATCCTTTTCGTCATCAAAATGCTTGTGTTATAGTTGCAAATCTTTTCAATAAATATGGTGTAGGTCATACTGTTTCTGGGTTGTATAATGACATCCAAAGAAGACTGTTTGATGTTCTTGATAGTACCAACTGCGATGATGTAATGTACAAAAATGTAATTGAGCTGTCTGCTTGGATATGCAAAGCTCTTTTGCTTCTTGGAGATTCAAATGCAAGCAGTTGGGTTACTAAGGTATCGTACTTAATCTAGTATAATTGAAATTCAGAATTTAAAATCAATTTCCATCAAGCACCATCAGTCGAAAATATTAAT
>JAGVSQ010003577.1:0-21262 GCA_022683975.1 Rhyacophila evoluta
CTCAAAACTCACTTTTTCACTTTAACGTCTTTTGCCAGTAATACGACGATATACAGTTAGAAGCTATCACCGCTTTTTTAAAGTCTATTTTATTTTTCTATGCTGCACAGCTTGAATAAACACCTTCCCAAGTTCAATTAGCCTGAGTTATCAAATGGTAAATGGTTAAAATATGACTAAGTAAGATATATTTACTTACATACTGATATTATATGTAATATTTTAGACTACAATTTGTCCCCATACATTATATCGATATATTTACACATTAACAATATATATATACAAGCTTGCAGAGACATTAATTTGATTAGAAATCATTATAATGATAATAATAACACAATATAAAATTGAAATTAATTATAGGTAATTTTTAACACATAAATTTGCACATAAAAACTCATTTTAATATATTTATTACGTGTAATTGCACGTAATTAAAAATGTAAGTACTCAAGCAAATAAATCATTGTATATAGAAGTATTGATACAATGTATTATATCTAGGTTTGGTTGAAAAAGAAACAGTATTTTATGTGATCGTTCAGCTTTTTTTATTTCAGCTATCATCTTAGTTAGATAGGAAGTACATCCTATTAAAATAAATATGTATTTTTTGATAACGATTTTTGCTTTACGATCTCGTTTCAAATTTCGGGTTTTTTTATGCGTTTTAAAATCGCAAAATCGATTTTTTCGAAATCAAGAGATTAGATTGCGCAGTGCGATCATTAATACTCACTAAGTGAGTAGTAAAAATATTTTAACGATCGATATATCAATATGATCCGAGTATCTCGCATACATATAATGTTAAGGATTATTCAATTTTATTAATGCCAAAAATATCCAAAACCCACATGTACGTTAAATTATTTACCCTTGTGATTCAAAGGACATCGGGTAATTGAGAAATATCTTTACTGGAGAATGCCTAACTTAAACATTTTATAGTATCTAAAAAAATATGTCAGGCTATGTCATCACGTTGGGGAGATCTATATACTCAAATCGGACATCATCACACAATATAGATATATACACTCATCCCTCGGCTTACGCGGTAGATACATTCCAAGAGAAACCGCGTAAATCGAAATCGCGTAAATCGAGACTTAATGCAACATACGCGTTTGCGTGACACGTGCCACAAAATATGTGTGATTTTTTGAAAAAAATGTTTTTTTTTCTAGCCGCGTAAAAGTGAAACCGCGTAAAATGGGCACCGCGTAAATCGAGGGATGAGTGTATATGCTTTACTTTTGAAGCGAACATGGTAGAAAAATGTTCATTTTGAGTCAAGTCGTGGATATCTATGAATTTCTTCAGTAAACGGATGAAATTATTAAAAAAATAAATATATATTCATAATAAAACATCAGCTTATTTAAAAATACCAAATTAATAATATTTATTTTATTGAGGGTTTTTAAAATAAAATAAAATAAATGGAAGTTTTGATTTGTACCCAATCATTTATATTTCGCCATTCGTGTTCGGAGTGACACAAAACGACGTTTTCAAATAAGTTTTCTGCAAACGAATGATTAATGACCATCCCTTCTACCGTTTTGATATTAACTCATCTTTTGGTCCCCCCGTTTCGCCCCGCATCTGTTGGCGGCGTCTCTTCGTCACCCCTCCATCGTCAGAGCGTTGATACTTCTTCAGACCAGGGACTAAAAACACGACCTCTGATGGAAAAATAATCACTTGTCAAAATGACGCGTGCGATTCCTACAACGCGCCGTACGTATAAGCCGTTTGATTGAAGTACTAATTACCGTCCATTCGAAATATTTTATCTAGATGAATATTCTTAGTCATGGGTTGGAGTGTGCTATCAATATTGTGAATGGAGTATGAGATACATTTTTTATAATGTAATCAGAAATATAATTGGGGTTTTGATGTGTCTATTGCTGGGAAATATTTCAATCAACTCTGTACGAGTGATAGAGTTTATAAAATAATTAATTCGTCTATATTACGTACCAATCTATGCGAAACACTCTTCACTAATAATATAAATCTTAAATTAGAAATCGATATAAGAGGTTTTTAGAATAAAAAACTCGATACAAAAAATGAAATATTTTAAACAATTTATCAAGTCAATTTAGCGAGGCGCGTTGTGCAAACGTTTCACCAGAATGAAGAGATTTTTTCACGCAAATCAGCCGTCACCTGATCGTTTAATTTATTGAAAATGTATGGCTTGAACTTATAATGATAATATATATTATTAAAAAAATATGTACAAAACTATTTAAACCTGTGACCCCCGATGCCTATCATTATTCACTCAGCAATTCAACAAGTAAGCAAATTAAGAAATACATAATGTGGTTTTTCGAATATCTTAAGCCTTAATGTGAGTAGTCATGAAAAATTATGACTAGTCGAATACAGTGATATAATATATGTCCACTTTGGAATAAGTCCAACTAACAATTCGTTTTGTTTGAGTGCAAAAGTAATATACCAATATACGTCCTAAGCAGTTTTTAAATTATTCTACACAACACAGCAATGGGTATAATACCAATAATAGGTTTTATTTCACGGGCGTTAATTAATCATTTTCCTTTTACATCTTATGGGGGAAATTCGTTTGGTATTGTAGTCCAAGAATCAGGAGTGGATTAAGTATGTTTTAAGATATTTTATACTAGCGCTGTTTTGAATGATTATATCAACGAATACCGTATAATATTTTAAGCTTCTTGCGTATTTCTCTCACTTAGTAACTCTTCCTGTCTTCAATATGATGCCTCTCTAACGCTGTTTCGCGACTTGTTTTTGTCGTCATCAATCTTTTATCTTTACAGTTTCGCCGAGCGTCACTAAATATGATTTGTGACTGCACAAAACAATTGGTTCATCCGCTCGACGGGTGTATAAATCTTTTTAAATTCTATTTCGTCAATTTACTGATATGCATTATTGCTACATCTGACATTTGTCATGCTAATTTTAACGAGAAAACAAGCAGACCCAAAACTAATGAAACTCCTTTTTAAATTTCTTTGCCATTGTCATAAAATTTAATTGCAGTGCATATTTATAAAATCTAATTAATTAGAAAACAAAATTTTTTTACCTTCATAAACATTTAGATATATAATTATGAATTTGTCAGCTTTTCAAAGTAGTCATGCAAAGATCTATTTAAATTTACGAAGAATATCAAATATTGTCAATATAGCTTGCAATATCATTTATAGTAAAAATCATTCTACAAATACAAATTATCATTCTGTAAATGTAATGATTCATGCTTGAGGGTAGGAATTTGTAATCGGATGTCGTGTAATCTGATATGTTTGTCAAATGTTTTCTAAAGCGTATTTGCCTGAAACTAAAAAAATAATTATCGATTGGATTTGGTTATTTATTTTGTACGCGAAAGATTGGTTTCGGAATTTAAACTAGCACCACTGAGATTTATAAATTAGTCAAAAAGGCGGCACGGTATTTTCGATATGCGTAATTTGGGGCGCTCAATCAAGGCCCTGTCACCGGATTTATTCCGAGAAACTTCATTCAGAAATAATTCGAATTATATCGCTGACGATATCGCCGAACACGTGCTAGCTAGCTAGCTGGAGAGTCTGTTAGCAGCGGGCCTCATTTGTCATCTCGTCGCTAATTTCCTCATTTTGTCACTACAAATTGTACGCGCCGCGAGAAGTCAACACGCCCATTTCACGGGACATTTGGGAGGATACCTTTCCGCCGTTCACCTAACAAATAACAAGATAACGTCTCTTTTCATTCCAGACGAGAGAGAGCGAGAAAAACGGACGTCTTTCGGTGTTGTTCGTTATCTAATTAATCTTATTCTAGTCGGAACGTTGGAAAATTGTTGACGGTGTAACTGATTTTTTAGATGACCGTTTTTACGATAATATTACATTTACAAGCGCGTCAAAGCTCATTATACGAATAAAGTACCACAATAAGAAGTTATTTTAAATCCACTTAAATATATTTATTTATACATTCAAATTATCATATCATTATATTAATTGTCTACCGTAATCATTGTCTCGATACATAACATAAATACAATTATCACGATAATTAAATAAAAAACAGATTGAAATTATTCCTCAAATATCAATCCCCGATTTTTAAATGCCATCAGGTGATATTTACGATAGGGTGAAAGTTAAATTTAAATATGTTTGATAAATAATTTTAATCGAAATGTGAAAGTCAAAATTTGATGTAGGTGATTGGGAAGGTCTTCATTAAGAAGTCTTTGATTGCTATCAGATTATGATCCTGATTATATCTTTTATTTTGAAGATATTTATATTCACTGTTCATCAAGCGATATTTGTATTTAGTTCGTCTTTGAATAAATACTGTTTAATTTAAATTTATATTAAAATGCACGTTAAATCAGATGTGCGTTATTTCATTAAATTGTCATAGTAAACAAATTGTTTATGAACTCTATTTTGTTAATGGTTTTTTTTTAAATTACCTACTCCTTTCGTTAGGTGTTATTCATTCGTTCATATATCAAACAAAATTAAACGCAGAAGAGCTATTACGTTTTATATGAGAAATATTCAAATTGGCATCGTCCTAAAACGGTTAGCTTTCTTTGAGAATCAGCAAAAAACACAAGAAATAAATTCAGGAATATTCTGACAGTTTACATAATTTGTTTTTAAGAGCACTCGCAACATAAGAGAGCGTGCACTTTATAGTTTTACTATGCTAAGTACCAATCCGTTTTAAATAATCTTAAAATTCAGCATTTTCTCCAGAGGCGCTTCAAATTTGATCAGTACTATTAATACTACTTCGGATTAACAATTGACCTTAATTATTATAAATATCTAGTAATTTTAATAAAACTTTTTCACGTCTTATAGAAATTATAAATTAATTATTTTTCCTACATATGTACCTTCCCTATAAGTTAAATAAATTGAGCTGAGATTTTCGCAAACTGATTTATGTCGGTCTTAAATTTTTTAAAGTATCAAATTAAAAATGACTGATTACAAAAATTAAGAACAATTATTCCAATGAGCTTACACTAATACGGGCATAAGTAAAAAAATCCCTTATTTATTACGAAAAAATGCTTATTTATTGAAGTTACTTAAATTAATTCATTATTTAAAAATTTTAGTTATGTTTAATTTTAATTATCTGGAGAAAAAATTCACAGCCTAAATTTAAATTATACTATATTACCAGTAATATCATAGGCAATGATATCAACATTTGTAGAGTAATATCTATCCAATTAGAAAAACACATGCATTCGATAATGATAAAGATTAAAAACAATGTTTTCTTAGAAAATTTTCTGAATTCAATATAAATCGGGTTGATAGTTTTCTTTGTGAATGTTTTTGATTTAAGTATAGAAATGAATACAGTGTATTAAAAATATGTTTTCATACCTATTCTAAATATACATTAATTGATATATTCAGATTTTCGGGCTTATAAGCAATAAATGAGTATAAAATTGAGCAAATAGCAAACAGCAAATTTATTTTCAAAATTCTGCCAAGATGTTTCACACTGTATAACAGTAAATTATTATTATTTTTAATTTTTTGATTTAAATAAAAAAATACAATGCATGTTTAAGTACATTTATAAATTTAAGCGATGCTTTAGAACTTTAAAATTTTATGAATATGGGGAATGGTAAATAATCCAACGCCACTGAGTCAGATTTTCAAAGCCTACCGACCGTGCCAAATCCACTCAAAAACTTGCTGACTGGGCAGCGGGAACTTTTTTGTTGGAGTATGTAAATGCACCAACCACCGCTATCATACTTAGGAAATATTTGTACTTCATGCGGACTGGTACTCAGACAAAGTACCTTATATTTGTTTTCAATGATATTCTACCGAATTATAAAACGATTACATTACTTTTGAATGGTTTTCTCTTATTTATTTTTTATGGTATAAATATACAAACTTTGTCAACTCGTTTTAATTATTATAATTTTTACGCTTAAATTGGCTGTGCATTTTAAACTTGCCACCAGAGCAGCTCAGCTAATAATCAAAACAACATGCTATTATCAATAGTACATATGAATAAGTGATATCATTTGACAATAGTAGATATATTAAAACATATTTTTTCTCCCCGGTAACGTATAAGTTAGCGTACGCGCCTCTTATGCAAGGGGTTCGGGTTTGAATTCCACATTTGATGGAAAAAAACTGAAAATGCAGAACTTGATGTCCATTAGATTGAACAATTGTCTGACAACCAATTCTCGTGAAAAATAGTTTATCAAGACATATTTTTACATTGCGAAGATCCATATAATTTGCACTCACCATACACTTTTGGAGTAAACGTAAAAAAATAATCACGTTAATACCCTATATAATATAAAAATATCAAAGAAGCAATTTTTAATCATTGGAATAGGATATAATTCGTTGAACTTTAATACGATGTAACAACTAAAAAAGCTATCGACAAGGCTAACTAAACTCTAGAGGTGTAGCTTAGTATGATTTTATAAAACTTATTTCAGTTTCATTTGCGCTTAATTGATTTGAGTAATATTTATGATAAAATGACTTATAAAAGGCTTATCTTCGTAAAATAAGAATCTATCAAGATAAATCTTTACATATGGATCATATTCGAAGCAAGCCATCGATTTGATAATAAATCGATTAAAATAGGATTTGTTCAAAAAGGAAAGGTTGTTTTAAAAAAAAGCTTTTTTATAATACACGATGGGTATATTAAAATAATATAGTCGTGATCTTTATTATTCAAAGAAAAAAACATCTTAACTGCACTCGAACGACGTAAAAAAACGACGAAAAGCTTGATTGACGTGTGTGGTCATTTGATAGCACGTCTAGTTGAAATAACATTTGAAACTTTATATGTAAAATAATAATATATATTGATTTACCTATTTATAAATTTCCAAGACATTTAAAAAAGACAAGATTTTTACTAAATATTAATTGCCATCAACACATTTGATTGTTCAAATCAATAATTTTTATGTTCGCTCCACCATAAAAACCAGCACACAGTATGAAAATGTCCACCCCAGTAATGGAGCATTTGGAAATGCGTAATCTGATAAATTTTGTTATTGAACAAAATGTAAGTTTATTAACTTATATTTTAATGTTTTCTTTATGCAGTTCATTTGATTAAATAAAAATCAAATCGTATCATAAATTATGCCCATTTCGTTGTCAATTATTAAAATAATATTGCAAACAAATTTGTAATTACATCATCTGTTTTTTGCTTGAGTTAATAATATATGTCATGAAATAAGTACACATTAATGAATTTGTGCACATAAAATTTATTTATACACATTATGGCTGCTAAAAGAGAGAGTTGATGAATGAATAAATAAATCATTATGATAAGTATATGTTCGAGATTAAATAATGTTTCCACTTGTAACGGATAATGCCTTTGTCAGTGTTCTCACTTCTAGTAAGGTAAATACTTTGACAGGTTTATTGATTTGGGAATCGATCAAACATAAGTAGATACTTTAAATATTTAGTCATACGTAAAGAATGTTACGTTGAGACATAGTCATATTCATTTATCCAATATTAAATGGTTGTCACAGAATATATTATGTCATATAACTTGACAATAATTAATACAAGTTTGTTTTTAGAAAAAAAGAAATGGTATGAGTGTACTTATTTTCGAATCGTTTGAGCTCTGGCTTGAGACACGTTTATGCGTTAAATTTAGCATATACGAATGAGTATTAAAACAAATAACAACATTATAGGTTAAGAAATCATCTAAAAATTAGTGCTACTAAAAATAAGATATTTATTGTCACCACCGTGCTAAAATCTTGGAGCGAAAATGAGTTATATTTTTCGTCAATAACACACTGTTTCAGTGGTGAAGTCATTATCAACATTTATTATGCAATATTTAAAATATATTCTTTGCAAGACTCTGTACTGTTTTCAATTGATTGAAAATGTTCGAAGTGTAAACAATTTTTATGGTAAGTATTAAGATATCAAATTAATGAATACATGACCCCACTTTTAGTAAATACCTACACATACCTTGTTTATTTTCATAGCACCTTTTGTCGTGAGAAAGTAGAAATTTTTTCAAGTGGTATAGAAAAATACGTTGAGATATAAATATTAATGACACTCTTCATAATCAACTGCATTTTAAGTACTTATAAACATTGACAGCTATTATATAATCAAGAAATGTTTCCCACAGAAGCAAGTTGTATTGTTTATGTCAAAAAAGTAAACCATTCACGTTATTTGTCGACATATTGAACATCTTGAAAAATTCCAAAGATTATCAGCCTAAAATCTTTGTAATTTTTTTTATAATTTTCTTTTAAAAGTGTACACAATTATGATAAACGAGTGATATGGCATAGTATAATTTGAAATCAAAGTATATTAATATCGAATTAAAAGTCAAAATTCACTGATTTGGGTTGAATAACTTGATATCAAACAATTCTCGTGCAACAATATTTTTTACGTTATAAATATTCCCATGCTTCAGACTCCAGACTGATAATAATTTTATGAGTAAAATAGGTAAAGTTGTTTGTTATATTGTATTATTCACTAGTTTCACAATGGAGTTCTACTAAGCCATGGAAGATGTATCAATCATTTTGTCTAATATTATAAACATATTCATTTCTTTTCAAATTCTAATTTCAATAATTCATGTCGTTAATTAAAAGCAGAAAAAAATAAATAGTCGTGTATTAGAATGAGTGATTTTCTAAAGGCTTTTTAAAAGTTCACCTGTAAGTCTGTAAGTGACGTTGAACGAATAGAAAAATGTTACTTTTTTAACATTAGTCTGTTTTATTTTAAGGTGGTTAAAATTATTACTTCCATAAAATTGGTCCACCCTTGGCGTTTGATGTGGAAATATTAAGAAAAATAAAATAATAAAAGAACTTCGGTGATTATTTTTTAGAATCTGTTCTTCATTGCAGTAATATTCGTCCCCTGAAGACCAACTAATGACAGCCGCAAAGGCATTGGGTACATACGAAAAAAATACAAAATGTACTCCCCAAATTTTGTATTCCAGCCCACGTTTTCAAATCTTCCCTCTCAGTCTTATTCTTGACTTTTCTATGAAAAATATCCTACCCTTCTCCCTCTGCGCTTAGTGTACTTTTATTGGGGCATTAAGTGATGTAATTTTTTCCATATTATATTATTCAAATTTAAATAACTGTCTTTCTACTTCTTTCTTCTGGCTCCCTATCTACCTTTTGCATATCATTTAGGCACCCATACTACACGGGAAAATGCATCAGGCGTTGATTTAAAAGAGCGCAAAATAGGGATTGTAAATTTAGAGAAAATAAAAAATTCTAATATCTTTTTCCGAATTCGGTTAAATTTTTAAATATGGAATGTTTTCGGAAATCCGGGTTTTTGGATTGAGAATTGGAGATTTCTTGTTTTTTTTTATCTCGCTTACCGTAAATTCGGAATTTGAAATGTTTTTTTTCAAAATTCGAAATTACATTGATGACAGCCAATTTAGAACTTCGTTTTACAATCCCTAGACACAAAGCATACTGATTTTTATATACATTATCATAATTCAATAAAGTTTTCTATGATGGTTACGTTGTTAGCTCTTATAGTTTAATAACATCGATTTGTTATCTTAAATTTAACGAACAAATTCATTACGCTATTTTAAAATGTCATTTTGACATTTCTAATTACGTATATGGCTTATAAAAGAACATTGCAGACTGTTTACTTAACCATTGTAATTTTATTACAAAACCGTGTAGGTTTACGTAAATTTAAAAGAATTTTAGATATTTTTGACTAAAAGTTTCATTGTTATTTAATACTGTCATGTATATTCATCTTTAATGCACGATATAAAAATCTTCAATCCTTCCGATTCCGTTACTTGACGCATCCATTTTATCCGCCATGTCAAATTTCAAAACATTATTAAAATATCTGCTAAAATACCATTTTATATCATTGAATATTTTATACAGATATTTCAGGAATTACGACATCACTAATTCAACGTGAGTATCGTTTGCGTATTGTCATGCAATGATTTGTATATCTCCACAGTACTGTCTCATTACATACGTATCGCAAGTACCCACATATTAATATACTTTTTTTTGATTGTTAGATTAAGATTTGTTTCATAAAATCAGGCATTTTTATATTTAAACGTAATTAAATGAATTAAATCTTCTACTCTAGTTGAAACATCATCATATATCTATCATACGTGATCATACAATGTATTGAAAAGATGTAAGAATTCATTGTATAACTTGTAATAATCTTATCACGTAATACGGCCCGAAAGCTGTTACCTCCCAAAAGTATTTTTCCGCTTACAAATGATCGTCGCTGCGTACAGGAGTCATCATGTTATTCGGCTTTTTTATTTTTATTTGTCTGTCTATTGCTCCCCTCTTTTTTCCCACTAAGCAGTACAAATTCCTCACTTTTATTCCGCGTAATGCACGTACGTCGGCGCGAGTTAAATAGCTATTTGTCATTGGCACTCTTTTCTTCTTCCTCGTCTTGGGAACCTGGGTTGCCATGTTGTACAATGTACTTACTTTAAAATGATTTTTTTCATTTGCACCATCTGGCGGTGATGCCTGGCAGTACTTATAATGAGATATATCACGGCCCGCGTTCTTTTTTCGAAATGACAAATGGTGGGGACGATTTTCTTTTAGCTTATCTATGCTCATTTTTGATAGCCATAATATAAAAAAGGAATGAAATAATTTAAAATTTAGAATCATATAAAATAGACTAACCAAACATATTCATTTTTTTATACAATTTTTGTTGATTTATTTTTAATACTTTAAGAGTAAATGTATTTTATATTATCTAGTTAAAAAAACTTAAGTTCTTGTTTTTATAATAAAAATTAAATCTGTCGCCATCTATAGATACATGGCATTGAAAAACATTCCCTTCTCTAAATAAAAGCATTTTATAAATTTATTGCTATTTTTAGCAAGGCAATGGTAATTGTATTTTCATAAAAAAACTATTTGTTGTGGTAATGCTTAATAATTTAACTTTTTCAAAGTAAATAGATATTTTTCGAGTATTTTTCAATTCGTAATAGTATTATCACCTTGGTGAAAACGCGAATTAACATATACCCATGTTAATAAAAATTAAGTAATTAAGTCTCATTATCACATTCTATAAATTACTGTATCCAATTAACATATCGTCGTATTACTGGTAAAAGACGTTAAAGTGAAAAAATGAGTTTTGAGATAATCGAGTTTTAATGCTTGAGTCTCTCTGTTAAATACATTTTATAACAATTTCTTAAGGTATACTGTATTATGTATTAGAAATTGTCGTAAAATTTATTTAACAGAGAGAAACAAACATTAAAACTCGATTATCTCAAAACTCATTTTTTTCACTGTAACGTCTTTTGCCAGTAATACGACGATATAATGGATTGAGCGTTTGGCTGAAAACCACTCGCGAATAAAGAAATATGTCAAGATAAGTCATCACACTATAAAGATTTTTATGCCCTATACGTCTTGAAGTAGGAATAAATGATTCCTGCAATACTATAAAAAAGGCATAAATGAAAAAGTTATTTTAAAATTAAATTAAATTATTTTATTTATCGAATAATGAATATTTTTTTGTGTAAGTTCCGTGGCGATGAATTTCAAAAATACATGCAAAATATAAATAATAGACTCACTTCACACGTAACTTACTAATTAAAGAAATAGCTTATTATATAGAAAAAAAAACAATTGTCTTGTTGTTAATTGGATAAAATTTAGTTTCTTGATTATTCTGGTTCTAAAATATTCATGAGCAGCAATGCGCTAACTATTTTATTGGACTTGGAACGATGATTGATTAATATCACTTAGAGCATTTTGGTACAAAGATGACTCCTAGATAAGCCCGAAATTTGAGTTTGATTTAGATGGGCAACAAGCCAGTGAGTGAATTAATCATTTCAATGAGTTGAAATATTTTTTAAGTAATACAAAGCAGAAGTATTCCTATGCATTTCTTCATTAATTGCTGCTGACTACGATTGTTAAATTATAAAATAATTAAAAAATATTATTCATATGTTATATCATTATAATTCTTCCGCATCTTTTCTATTAATATATCAAATGAATACCAGATAACGCATTTAAGAATTCCTGACGCCATACAGTACTTGCGTCCTCCCTGGTCATTTCAATCTCCCATAGCTTTACCAAATATAGATATTTTGTGACTTTCCAAGATGTCAAAATCCAGTTGATTTAAAAAATAGTTAAATCAGATAAAAGCTTTCTTGAACCTTGAGGCTTTTTATATAAATTTGATTTGATTGGATTAATAATAAATTTGCAGTAATTAGCTTACAGGCTAAAATTTCTAATCTGCATTACAATGTTAACATTTAATTTAAAATGAATTATTGGATACTCAATGCTTTAAGTGATATGTGCAAAGAAAGTATGTTTTCATATCCATCAAGCCCGAATGCTCTGTTGTTGAATGTTTAATATGGTTAAGAAGGAATACGAGATTTGTGTGCATCATTACATATCTGTTATTTGTGCGATTTTAGTATATTAACAGATTCGTTAGTATTTATAAAACTTGCACTATATTCACATACAGCCAGAAGATGCCAAAAGACGATGCTCGAGTAGCAAATGATGGTCTAGCTCCGACCGATTTCTAGTTATATCTATTGATTTAATTTGTTTATTTCTAAAAAAACCTTTTTATCATCCTATAAACATACTCTAACAAAGATTACCAAAAACAGAAATTTTACCTGTATAACTATGCATTATTTTTACAAATTGCCCTAGTATCGATATTATAATATATTGAATACATCGCAAATAGAATTATTATAATCAAATGACTCAATTAAATTATAAATAATCTTGTCTTTTTGTCATAAATCTCGTTTATATTTTGAATGTTCGGTAATACATTTTTAAGCTTGGAGTCCACGATAATAATAAAGATGATTGATATTGTAACAAGTTCTTACTGACAAGTGGATCGTTTTACACAGTCATTAAGCTCGGCTTATATTCTGGAATTCACAGAGTGAGCTTTGGTCAAATATACAATTGGTATAATAAAAGCTCATGCATACCAGATTAGTAATTTAATACGTATTTTACATCGGAAACATGTGATTAATATAAATTTGTTACCTGCGTAATTAAATATAATATATAAAACTTGATGTTTTGTGTGCTTTTTATTACACCAAGAAAGAGACATAGCATACTCTAGTATCAATACAGCTTAATTTTGTGTAAATATCAATAAAATCAAAATTCATATATATATTTTAATTTACAGTATGTCTACATTATCTAAAAAAGAGGAAGAAAATAATTTTAAGCTGTGGTTGTACTTGTACTACTTCTACATTGCACACATGAATACACATACAGGTACTTACCTATACTATCGCAGAAGCCGGAGGTTTCAAACTTCCATAATAAAACCATATGTAGATAATGTAAAGAAAACTTTTCTAACTTGCACTACTGCTTTGAATACGAACGCATCGAATATTACGGTCTCTTTTCATTACGGCCCATTTGCAACGCCAAGGAGAGGGATAGACGTGCAGACTCTCGAGCTGGCAGCACTTCTATTGTTCGCGATAGAATGCTATCTTTAAATCATCATCGTATAAGCTTTGTGTCTGGGTAGAATTTTCTTGCGTTACAGGACGATTTAATATAAATTGAAATGCAATATTTTAAATGCGTTATTTTCTATGATTTTTCGATCGATATGTTTAATTGTATTAAATAAAATTAATCATATAATACGTAATTTGCCAGAGCGGTGCTACTTACACAACACCGATTCTCGTCTTTCTCTTTTAATCTGCAGATCTCTAACTTGTATGCCTTATAATCTTAATCATTTTTAACCACTAACTAAAATATCATTGGTTAGTCTAGTTTCGAGAAAAAATATAGTCACTATTAATACTGAACTCTAGAGTTTATGAAATCAACTTTCATAATGTATTGCGATGCCATCCGAAAAATGCATACGGTGCAGCTCGCTCTTTACCACAAATAATATTGTAATAAGTTTATTAATAAAATATATTAACATTTTTAAATCAATTACTATCCAAATTTATTTACTTTTAATATAATTCTATGATATTTCTTGCCGTGAGATGAAAAATACAGTAATTTTGCAAAACATAACTTTTGTATTGACACCACTACTAGCAGGTTCGTTTTTTTACTTTGGAATACAAAACAACTGATGTTCTCTGTTACTCAGATAGTTATCAAGGACATATATACCAATATAAGTAATAACTGCTAAACTCTCAATTGAACTACAGATAGATTGGAAAAAATAGTTTTAATTTATATTTAGTAAGAATACCTGATCCCCGGTCTCTTTGATAGCCAAGAGAATAGCTTGCACGCTTCAGAGCCGGAAATTAAATAAACGATTACCATAACTGCTGGATTTAAGAGTATCCAAAAATGTATGAAAGGATCCCTGTTGGATTAAGCAAAAAACTGATAATTATTTCTTAAAAATATATCTGCCAAGACATATTTCTGTATTGCAGGAGATTGATATTTTATATTTTCATATTGTGTAAATCCATATGTGTCACTTTTGGAGCGGGTTTAGTAAGAAAGAGTATATCGAAAATAAAATCGGTTAGGTTAAGGTACGGATAGTATAGTTTTTTGCTAGAATAGAAGAAAAATAAGAGTTTTGTGTTAAATAGGACATACTGTACACGCCATTATTACGAGAAATAAAGTTTCAAATTTCATTCAAGATTTAATTTCGGCGTTTGAGCGCATAACGGGGGAGGGTCGATGGGGGGTGTATTACAGTATGAAAGAGTCAGGTCTGGTCTTATTAGAAATGTATGCTACTTCTGAGGCATTGTGGTTTCCTTTGGCGGGGCAATTTTGCATTGTGCTCCGGATACTAAGATTGCTATATAACTGACTACAATATGCGTTCCTACTATTATCTGTATTTTCTTGCCTCACAATTTGAAAGTATGCGTTTGTTCAGATTTGTTATTCCTGAATGCAATAGGAACATATTTGGAAACTTTTCAGACGTGTATTATAAAAGAAAATGCTTTCGTCTTACATGCATTTTATATTTTCATAAAAATATGAATCATTCTCAATGAAAAAATGTTATCAATAATTGAAAACAAAACAGCTCGAAAAAACAACCGCCAACTTTATTATAGCTTTTAAAGGACTTTACGGTGTCCAATTCAAAAATGGGATACATAAACTTCTTTAACGTGAAGATTTTTTTTCATGAAAATAACTTGTCAATCAACGACAATTACTGTCTATTTACTCTTATGCGCTAGAGGTTGCAGATTTAGTATCTCTGTAACTGCACGACAATTTAAGAAAAATTAAAGATATATAAATGGATGGCTAAAATTCTTGTAAAAAATAGGTTTGTTAGTGTAAGTTTTCTATTGTAAAGTCTTCCCACTGTCAGTACCATTTTATCTCATTTTTGAAAAAAATAGTTTTAAAACAAATGCAGTGATTAGTTTTTTTACTATGTTCACTCGGAAAGTGGAGAATATCGATCCATACAGTGCGAAGATGCCCGCTCCAAACATGGAATATATGGGCCTAGGCAATTTGATGAGATATATTAACAGATTATTTTCCTCGAGAATGGGTTGTCAAAAATTTCTTAATCCAGTCCTGCGTAATGGAATTTTTAAAGTCTGATAAATGTAGAAATCGTTTATTTAATCGTAAATTAAATTTTTATTATTATAAATACAATAAATGCTTTTAAGAAATAAGTCCTGATATTTGATACTTTGCTTGACTAATTATTTTGGTCATTATAACGATGTTAGCTATCGATACATAAATAACTGTGTGAAGTTAATATTTAACTTATAATATATTATATAATATCTTTAGTGTATGGATAATCTATGCTTAGGATTTAACCATTGTTTATTTATAACATCGAGCATTGTAAAAAAAAACACAGAAATACTTTATAAATTTGGCATGTGAAGTTTTCATCGAATGGATGTTTTTCATGTATTTATATACGATCCAAAGGTATTGAAATGTACGATAAAATCCGATTAAGCCAAAATTAGAGTCGAACTATATATTTAAAAAATATGTTTATTATGAAATAGTAGAGACATACAAAATAATGTTTAATGTGTTATGATTTAAAATGAAACTTAACTAAACATTTACATAAAAATAGACATCCAAATGTTATTATATTAAATTGATTGTATCTTACTGAGCATTGTTGAAACAGTTGATATAAATAAAAGTAGTTAGCATTGAACGTGTCGGTTGTCGTTGAAATATATCTCAAAATAAATTTAGATTATTAATTGATAAAAAGATTTTTTTGATGAATGATAAAAAAATGTAGAGTAATAATTGCTTTCGGTTGGTATTCAATAACCAAGCTTTTGGCAGTTGTCGACGTGACTACACGCAAAAGCTCTTATTTTTTTCGGCGTAATTTATTCTTAAATTAAATTGCCCCCTTATTCAGCTGTGTCATTTAGCCACAAAAAGTTTCAATACTTAACTCGATATAGCTGTCACCGCCGAAGATGGATCTTGCATTTTCCGGCGTGAAAAAGAACTCAAACTGGCTTATGGGTTTCGGAAATATATTGACAGTAGATTTGAGGGGTTGCCAGTTCGAATCCCACCCTCCGTATTTTTTCTTTTCTTCTCTCCAGCCCCAACTGATATTTTTATTCGATTAGTAACCCCAGAGGTATTTTTAGGCAGTTTTTTTGGTCGTTTTCTTTGAAAGTAAGTGACGGTCGCACATTCTACGAATTATTTTGTCAACGGTGTTGACTTTTGTAGAAAACAATTTTCGAGTGCTGTCTAAGAACCTTAATTGAAATACATACGGGAGATTTAGTTGTTTACGTGAATATTATTACGAATAATTCTAACTATAAAACAAATGTACAAGACATCTTTGTGAAGTTCTAATTGGTATCATTTTAATAAAAAAAAACTTAGATTACAGTGATATTTGCATACTAGTATCAAAATGGTTTCATTGCAACAATTTTGTTTGAGTAATTGTATGTCATACTATTTCTCTTAACATTAAAAAACTATATATCAGAGTGTCAATGAATAGTACATAAGTGTTGATCCTACCGTCACGAAAAATCTGTTTATTGTCTATAGATTTGTATATGAATCAACGTGTTTCATATTTAAAACTTTTGTATTTAATTGAATAATTACCTCACTTGCATTTTCATAGAATTGGTGAAAGCAGTATAGTATATATTCTACACGTAAAAAAATGTAACAATAATTGCACAACTTATGAGTTATCAAATTCAATTGAAAGCTTTTACGATTTGAAATGTTCAATTCCCGTCTACCCTTCTCAGATCTATTTCAGTGGCGTACAAGTTGTTTTACTCATTTTATATTAACAAAATTAAAATTTATTTTACCAAAACGAAAAAGAAACCATCATAGTCTAATAGGTTCAACACCATAAATAGTTATAAATTTCATACATTTATAAGTGATTTATATATTTGCTCATAAAATAAGATTACATTATGTTAATATTTATTTATGACAAGTTTTTCAAATTCTTCATCAAATACATGTAGGGCTTGAAATAATTATGGGTGCATTATGTATTTAAAGCACTCTTATTTAGTTTCAAAGTGCTTGATTTGATTAAAAACTGAAACTTTAATATCAAGTAAAATTATTACTAAAACTATTCCAAAAATAAACTTTTCACTCTCACTGCTGCTTTTTATGATTTTTTAAAAATATATATTATCGTAAGATGAAAAGAACGGTTTGTTTGTAGATAATTTGTTTTTAACGATTTATGGTACTGAAATGCGTTATTCTCCTTATATTTTACTACGCCAATGGTTTTTCTACCCCCATAATACCATAGAACTCAATTTCACCCTTGAGCCACTACGCATAAGAACTATGGAGTCTTTTTAAGAAGATCTCAATATTTCAGCTACTCAATCCTGTCAAAACAATAAGTATTGATTATATTAGCGATAATCCTAGTTAATTCCTAAAGATCATTCTAGAAATACTAAATAACTATCATAGATTATGTAATTATTTTCATCGATAGCTTCTTATGATTTAACGTAGATAGATTAAATCATTGACAATGCTATTTTTTAATATAAAAAATAACCATACAATTTAACCATAACAAAATTAAAAACGTAGATTGTTTTTTTTTTTAAATATTAAGCAATTACTGGATATGTTTATTTTTACTCTACATACCGTATTAAATCACATACAGTATACATATTTGAACCCTGTCAAAACTAACAATAAATTTCAACACAAGTGCATCTTAACATATTTGATGAATCCTAAAGTGGATACATACTTGAGTATAATATTAGTTGACTATCTTCAAAACTACTGGAGGTTTGATACGAAATATCGGGTAAAGTGTTGTTTGATTGGCTTCAAAAACATGCTCCTGTGTTGAACAGTTTTGACATGCGGGGAACAAGAAGAGTAGGAGAGATGAATTAAGAAGATGATTAAGTATTACTTCTCCAAGTATTCATTTGGATAATAATTTTGAATATATTCTCAATTACTTATTATATCTTACTTACATATCATTTATACGCCATTAAATCTAACGATTCTATATAAGTATATTATAATTATTTCACAATAATTTTGTACCATTAATTCTGAGAAACTTTAATAATAAACAGTTGTAATTGCTTAATTAAAAATAGATTTGAACTATTTTGCAACCTGCTTATATTTTTGCTTCACATTTTGTATATTTATATACATATTATGTATTCGTAACAGTCATTGTTGAAAAAATCTAAATTTAGTAATATTAAATATGAAAGTTTTTATTTTATTTTGTGATGTAGTACATAAGTTCTTAGTATGAGTGATTTAAATAGATTTAAAGGATGTTTTGTTATCCTTCGTCTTGACCTTTTGTGTGTAATTGTTTTTAATTTGAAGGTTCTATTTGCTTACATAAAGTTATCTCACCTAAAATAAGATTACTAGATTACTAATAACAAAAGTAACGTTAGTTATTCTAAGATTAAGATATATTTTTTTGTACCGTAAAATTATTATTAAATGTAAAAAAGCTCTTGAACAAAAAAAAAAAATACGATGTAAAGGAAATCATTAATTTAGGATTTCTATTTATTATAGTATTTCATCAATCATTTTAGTTATTCAAAAAGATAAGTAAAGATTTTTTTTTATCCATGCTATATCAATAATTAAACTAAATCGATACAATATTCACAGTATTATCTGTCGTAATACACTTTTTATCTATTAATCAAAAGCGATCTATCATATTTTATTTGACAGCAATTCACAGAAACGTATAAAACAATCATCGCTTTTCTCACATACCATCAATGATACAAGAAGAAGTAGACGTACAAAAAAATATTCTTCTTCAAATCGTGATGGGGCAAAACGATGAATTCAACAAGTTGCCAAACAGCGGGATGTCTTTCTTTGTGGATTGGAGGTTCGTATTGCGGCACAAAGGCATTTCAATTTACATTGATTGATACAATGCGTCTTTCTCGCGTTCGCTAACAATGCGATACGAACCGGCTACTGATATCTATGGTATTTATGTTCCAATGTTTTCGATGAAGGCGTGCTGAGATCACTACCGAATTTTTCTATTCACTGCCACCAAGAATGTAGCAGAGATTCAAAACTATTATCTTTAAAACAAAAGCTTCCTTGGCGTGTAACATTTTTTTTTGTTCATAGCGAATCGTTCATAGCATTTTAATTAAGTGTATTTCATCTCGCGTACCATGAAAATAATTCAGTGTGAGAAGTGTTTTTATCAAATCATATTTACAAAAATTAAGCACCAATTTATCAAAAATACTTATCTTTTAAATATTAAATAAACATCGATAAAACCAATAGTTCTTTCAGCCGAACGCCTGTTTTATGGATCTATTTGAAGATACGATAATATTACATAAGCACGCAAAGAATGCACCGTTATTGATTACATACTTCAAAATCGGTAATAAATCTTCAAATTTAAATGTTATATCATTTGAAAATACAAACGATGTATGTACCCGTATGAAAAAAACATTTTTAATACAATTTCTAACCTCAAAATATATTATATTAGTTTTAGTAAAAACTTCCATCATACTTACATAACTTATAAAATACTTACTTAGATATCACGCATTATGCAAAACATTTGCGTATAACGGTAATGACAAGTGTTTTGGCATTTATATCAAATTGTAACAATTAAATTTACTCGCAGAAAGGAAGAACCTTCATCCGTTTCTCACCTCTGCATGAAAATATGTCGAAAAAAATGGATTGTTATTGTTAATATAGTCGAATTCGGTAGTTGATGTCTGTTAAGTGTGTTTTTGATTAATGACTATTTTACTGCAAAGTGATCCTATTCACATCTAAGTGGATTCTGTGTCTATTATATTGTTGCTATCGACTGGGAATAGATTTATTTCATTCGACGGATATGGAAAAATACTTATACGATTTGATTGATGCATCTCGTTCGCAGGAAAAGCAATCTCTGCGATAAATGGCTTCATATTAGAAACGTCATCGTAGCCGAGTGTTTTTTCCCATTCTATTTGATCCATTAAGTAATAATATACCAATCGAATTTGATTTAACATTGTTAAATCAACCGTATTAAAAACACTGCGTAATGTCCATTAGTAATAAATCTTCATTATTCACTGAGAAGGCGTTCGTAAAGTTGGCAGAATCTTGTATAGCAGTAATCAAATCATTTAAATCAAAAAAGAACCGTTACTTTAGTAATGGTGACTTGTACATGATGATAATTTTCATATTATTATTACTAAAGTATAGTTCTATGGTTATTTATTGCTATTTAAATATATTACATCATCACTCAAACAACATTATTTTTTTTATTAACAAAATAAAATTTGTAACAAGAATTACGATCATTATCAATGTAAGACATTTATTCTTCCTAAACGGATATTGAAAGGGAAAGGACGAGAAATATAAATATAATGATGCGTGAATACATCAAATGGCAAATATTTTTTTAAACCATGTTCGCTCCCAACATGGAACATATGGATCTACACAGTGTGA
>JAGVSQ010003578.1:0-21260 GCA_022683975.1 Rhyacophila evoluta
GAATTTAAAATCAATTTCCATCAAGCACCATCAGTCGAAAATATTAATTATGTAACTGAATATGTCAAAAAGACATCTCGCCGGCTGATTGCTAAGTTCGTGCATAATGCCTGGGGTTGTGAGTTCAACTCCCATGACTTTCTCCATAATATTATTAATATTTCGTATTCACATCCAGATTTTTAATAAAAACTGGTTAGTAATTTTACAGACCATAATTTAAAACACGTTTTTCTGAATATTCTATATCCTTAGTGGTATCTCCTTAGTCTTTGACTGCCAAGCAACGACACATCGTCGTTCGTTATGTCAGCGAGAAAAAACAACGGTCATCTTGCATATTTACATCTAGAATTTTTAATATTTCGTACAGATATTGACTTTAATATTTTTAATAATACAGCAAGGTTAAAAAAAAAAAAACAACTATGCATGTCCTTTGTCGTAAATTTTTTCAAGGATTCAAAGAGTTTTAAAAACATCGTAGTAGATAGGGGTCAAATATATTTCAACATGGTATGATAATCGAAATGACTACTGAAAATTATACATATTTTTTTTGTGGAAGTAGAGCCTCAAAGCTTGATCGTCAGTTTAAATGGTTTGATTTGTATTATATTAAAATAAAAACATGCTCTTCGTAAATTAGCGCAGTATGATAATCTTTGCGTCATATTTTTTTACTTTCAGGTACCAGGGGTGTCACGGCCTGGCGACCTCGTCCTTAGCGTTCTACAGAGCCCAGTTCAAAATAATCCCGTAAGTGGTTTTTTTGTAATCAAAACCGGTCCCATTTATTGATATTATACTTTAATTTAATGTTATTTACAACAGCAAAAAAACTATCATGATACGGGCAGAGTCGAATAAAACTTTGCAGATTCAATTTACTACGTTTGAACGTAATGTGCATATTGATATAATATTAAATACAGAATGGTACTTGATAATAATATCATTTTATTACACATACCAAATTAATGTTTTTAATAAATCTAAATAGCGTGTAAAAGATTTTCTTTAGTTAAAATGACTTAATTATTGATAAAGTATTTGATTTAATGCTTATTTTAACCTCAAATGCTTTTGATATTTATAAAATACAAAAATTGTGTGCGTTATTTTAATAAAACTAATGCGGTCATAATACATCAGACCTGAACTATTAAAGAATTTTACGTAAAATTCAGCAAGTCATTTTTGCACCTGTACAAATTAAATTAACCTCTATAAGGGCTTGAATAATTCAAAGCTGTTATACTCGTTTTTTAGTCAGTGGCGTACTGTCGTCAAAATATGTGTGTAAAATATTCATTGAAAATGTGTATCTTATGTATACCATTATCAAATAACTTGACGTGAAAAAACTTTTTTGTTTATTCACGCATGAGTTATTGATGATACTAAACTTTAGACAAACGTTTTTTTATGTTCATAGTTAGTCAAATAAAAATGACGTAAAATTATCTTTTACACGCGTACTAAAAACTTTTGTCTGTTGAAAACGATTCTTTTTCAAAAAATTTTTAGCAAATACTAGTCTGTTTTATTTTAAGTATCTATAATATTTGTACATATAATAATTTCAACCATTATCAATAACACATGTGCAATGTTATCTATATATTCATAGCAGTCACATATTAATGACAATTAATTGTCATTAATATGTGACTGTGATATGTGCTGTCATTAAGTAAAATATACCCTTTAAAGAGTAGGTTACATTATAAAAAAATAAGTTTGAAGATTTGAACTAAAATTAAATGTAACAAATTAAGTATCCGAAGTATTAGTATGTATATAATATTTTAAATAAAAACAAGTCTGATTGCTATAGTCCTGGATAAAGAAACTACTATTTATAATTATTTTTAAGCGAACTCCTTCTTTTATTCATTATGGGCTGTATTCATAAAAATCCAGAAGCAAAAACAGTTCCATGGATTAATCTACAAACCAGATAACTCTGCCTATGATCGAAAAGCCGGTTTTTTTATCCTACACAAAACAAAATACGTAAAATCACCCGCACACGTCAGCCAACTCCAGCTTACACATTCACAAAGTTTTTTTGCTCCTGAACATGTGATATAAATGTGGTTGGCAGGTTTATAGATTAAGACATCGAGTTGTTAGTGTTTCTCGTAATAATGAGAATGAATTGTAAATAAATAAATGAAACATAAATGCTAGATTATTAAAAATAACATAAAAAATATATTTAATATACTTTATTCGCGGGAGCCACTGATTCTCGTGAGCGTACATTTAAAGTAGGCTTGATTAAATAATAATACGTAAGTACGTACGCAAGATAAATTATACCAAATAAGCGATCTTGGTCCAGCCATGTACTGTTAATTTCTTTTCATGGAAACAGTGCCAATTTATACTCACGCAATTAAGTCTCTTTTACTAAGTTGCCATGCGTTATAAGACCTATGACCGTGAATAAAACACTACAGAATAAATCATCATTCTATATTTTAATAATATTACTTAAGTATTATGATGAATTATATGTTGACATATTAGTAATGATATTAACAGATCAGGAATCTCATTAATAATTAGGAACGAACGAAAAAAACAGTCTAAAAGTAGAATTTAAATTATTAACTAATTATTTATTTATACGCATATGGAGTTTCAGAACGTGAAAAATCATTTTGAAAAATTGTTTTTTTATAAGCAAAATAGACACCGTTGATTTTCTTAAGAAAAAAGGTTTTATGTACATGCATGCATCATTTATTATTTCTTATTTAAATATATTTTGTTTTTTTTAGCGTGCTGCTAGCCCACCTGTGGATCCTCCGGGTCAAACTCCTGATTCTGTCTTCGAGAGCAAGACTGACGAGAGCTCCTTCCTCGAAGGATTCGCAGACCATCTCCTGCGAGGAAGCGAAGACGAGCTTTGCGATGATATTCCGCCAGCGCAAGCAGATCACGAACATAAAAGGTACCCGAAATCACTGATATCTAAATCTATGACTTCTTCTCACTCTGTTTATTTTTTAAGCATGGTGAAAATACTTTTATTATATTTCTTAGTTCGAGATATCCAGCAAGTCAACCTAATATATCTAGATATCTAGTAAGATCTATTGAATAATTTTAGCTAACGCATTTCCGCTCAGTTAATAACCTCATTATTGTGTTCACTTTTTTCGTGTGCTTTTTTCAGCAGGTTCCCATTTTTTCGTCGCTTGAAAGGAGGTCAAAAATACGGAGAAGCACATCATCGGAGAGTACCAGCTCCTGTCAAATCACAAAAGGCGCTTGCAAAATCGGGGAAGGGTCCAACCAAAGCAATAAGACCGTCTCCACCCAGAGCACAGGAAGATGACAACGAAAATGATGCCGGTTAGAAATAGTTTTAATCATATACATTGTTAATTTGTTTGTTTACAATATATAAGTTCGCCATCTGAATACTTTAAATGTACTTTAAGCATATTGATCTCAACGGTGTGAAGATAAATAGTCCAGAAATGGAGTATATGGATCAAAAATTCGACGTCACTTGAGCTTTCCGAAATATAATTGTACACTTAATACACACATGCAACAGTAAAGAAATGTGAAAATCTTAGTTTAGAGATAATGCCTGTTTTATGTTTTGTATTGCTTTCATTTTTTTTTTTTTTTTTTGATTTCATAGAGATTTTATTTGTGCAACAGTTTAGAGAAAGTGTTGTGCTACTTGTTGTAGCATTGATTGACCATATTAATACTTGGAGTGTCACTGTAAGTTAGATGTCCACATTAAACAAAATTTAAAATACTGAATATCCTACCGTTTTATTGAATTCGTCATAGTTTATCGCCTAAAATGACATTCATAACGTAAAACATGTTCTCGCCAGTTTTGTTACAGTTGCATCTATGTTGTGATATATTGTATACCATATATTTAATTTTAAATTTATAAAACAGTTCTAACTTAATAAATACATATCTTGAATATTCACTCTTTTCTTGGCTTATTGAGCCAAGCCGGTTAATAGTATGTTTGAATTCCCGTATATTTATAAATAAACGACTTTATCTTTGTTCATATATTTAACATTTTTGGCATCGTGTTCACAAATTGCGAATAAAGACAAAGTACACGAACGCTTGTCACTTTTGTAATATTATATATTTTGCTAAATTTGTTGCGTGTCATAAGAATGACTTCTCATTTAATTGAATTTAATAATTAATTACATAGATAATAAGCAGCCTGACGGTACTCGGCGTAAATGTTTAAAGTCGCATTTTTATAAAATAAATTTTTTCTTTTTCATATATTGCAAAATAGTATATTTATACAGTTACTGGAAATATGTATCTTAAAACAATTACTTATTGACCTGCTGTCATGTATAACCCCATTTCTGTGTTACGCGGGCGTGTAACGCGGCGTAACAAACGTGAGATGATTATCAAAGTCCTAGAAGTGTTTTACCTCGAATTTCAAAGACCTCCGTTATCCCGCACTAAATTGTGCATGATTTTTATTTTATCCAGCTAAGCCTTGTTTATAACAAATTTGACTTTTTGAAAGTTCTTTATTAAAATTCGTCATAATTTATACATTCCTTGCCACTAAACTGGTTACATTTTCCAGAAATTATTGTGGGCACAAACTGTGGCATCACGCACGTAAAATTTAGGTTAAAAAAACCAAAAGTGATTCAGGATTTGTTGAGACACTGCTTAAAGCACACAACGATCTTGGTAAAACTAAAATTATTAAATTCATTCGAAATTGATATCAAATAAATAAACATGTTAATGTTGATATAATTTTTCTTCAACAGAAGATTTGGCTGAAGAAGCTGAGGAGGAACCTGCTCCGCGCGGAGTACCAGATCCATATTATCCAATATACCTGCCCATCGACCAAGAATTCAAAGCAAAGTATATCTTCCATCAGAAACGAGGAAAAACCTTTCAAGAAAGGCTGTATGTCTTCCTGGAACATCCCGGAGGATGGATTTGCTTCGTCTACCATTTCAGCGTGTGAGTTAATAAGCTTATTGGTAAAAAGCTTGTAAATAATTACCATAGTGTCTTTCTTAACTTGATCGGGTAAATTTTTCATATCATATATGAAAAAGGCTTTACATTATTATATCCTCTTTTTGGTGTTACAGGAACTCTTTTCGACCTCGACTGTTAGCTTTTATTTATGAATATTAAAAAGCACGTTTTTTATATTTTCGATAAAGGTTTCGAAGATTAGATTAGAAAGTTTGTTTCCATATTTTTATTATATTAAATATAAAAATCAATTTCAATTCAAATAAAAATGACGGGAATTACAGAAATTATTAAATATTAAGTAAATATATACAATTTTGCAACTATAAGTATGTATAATATTTATATATATTATTTAACTGATGATTAATTATTGACATAATAGTGTTTTACGTTTTTTTTTTATTTTGAGGTTTTGTATTGTTTTATCTTTAAGCCAATAACATTGATTAAAAGATTTTTTCAGAACCACGCACCAATTCAACAATTTACCGTTTTTTATGTCTTGTGAATTTTATGACATTAGCATATAAATCAGCGTAAAAAGGTATTTGCATGTTTATATTATGTATACCGCTGCAAAAAAATCCAGCATATTTAATTCAAGATATGATAATCTAGCATCGGCAAACGTTATTACGTATCTTCTTCAATGACAGTTTACATGTTGATTATGATAAACATGTTTCATCATTGCTATTTTTATCTATTCTAGTAATGAAACATTTACAATTCAAAAACGTCTCCATAATGAAAGATTTAAATATTTGATATTATATTACACCTTAGACTCTATCACTTATTTTTATGTCTTTATGGTTTTGATAAAATGTTTATCATGCAATAATAGATGTCTCTAAATAAATTTAATCACTGAAAAATAGTGGTATTACATTGTACTTAATATATATTTCACGTTTTCATTAACATGGCGTAGTTTTTTTTTTTTTTTTAATTCACATTTCCGGCAAAACAAATTCTTTTAACACGTCAGGTATAGTCCAAATCTGCTAAATCACCGAGCTAATCTAAATTATTACATTCGTTAATTATGCTAATCCGTTCGTAATTTCAATAAAATTAGCTTAACCAAATAATGCCGTCCGTGTTGCATGCTTTATAAAATCAATCCTTATTTACTATTTCACGAATTTCAAGAATATATAAACATTATTTAATATAAAATTTCCACACTGTGGAAGTAATTAATAATTAAAATAATTATTTTTAATATAAATACAACTCTACCATAAAGGTAAAAGTTTTGGAACACACTGTGCATACAGCGTAGTCAGCTGTTCATTATTTGTGCGTTTACTATTTGGCCAATTGTAATGCGTAATTCGAACAAGCGTTCGTACTAATACAACCAATATACGTGTTGCTCACCAATACATAAATCACCGTGTACTAAAGATTGGAACGGACTGTACTAATTACTGACCCAGCAGCGGTACTAAAAACATTACATGGTTCCATAGAATTCTCGTCAGTCGATTCTGTATAATATGCCTGGGCTAATAAATCACGTCGAGTGAAAGTCAAATAGCTTCTCTGTATTTACGGCTACCTTTATGTTTGCAGTGTTTGTACTAATGAAGTGGCCGGGGCAGACACACAGTGTGTATTAAGTAAACCATTCCTTCTCAATCTGCTATATTCAAGACAATATTTTAATGTGTATAAATATTTACGTAATATTAACCCTTATTATTACTATGTCAAGTTTTTAATTGTATAATGTTTCAGTATGTATTACGGCGTTAGATATTCCGTAATATATTTTTATTATTGGCCACTCTCCACTATTGTTAAATATGAACTGATAAATTTAAAACTGACTAAATTTAATTCGATTCGACTAATAATATTAATTAAATTTAAGTTACAACTTTGGGAACCAAATACTAATATTTGTGTCAGTAAAATTAGTATTTGCGATTTTGTTTTTTTCCTCTGCTACCCTCTCTACGAGACGTATACTGTATAATTACGAATGTGAAGTACTCTTCAAGTATCCCAGAAGCAGCCTCCCAAAATCTTGGTAGGCGTGCACTAGAGTTAACATGATTCCTATTCATACTAAGTCCTGTTATTATCAAACAATATTGAGAAGAGATCTTCTTGTTCGTCGTAAAATTTCATAAACTTTTGAAATTTAAAAAATATATTGTGCACAAATAACTCAGTTGCTTACAAATGTAATGCGGTTTTATAATTAGGTACTTGTTTCGTATGACGTGGTCTTGATTTTTTATATTTTTATCATTTCACTGTATATATGTTTAAATATATATACTGCTCTACTGGTATTGCTGGAGTCAATACTGACGGTCTTTACTTTATAACAACAAAGTATATAGTGATAAAGTTTGTTTGTCTATAAAAACAAAGATAAACTATCTAAAAGTCTCTCTTTATAATAATGTATTAGGATTTCTCACATCAATACTCTTCATATATGTTGTTTTTCAAATCTTAAAAGTCACACTACTTTTTACATGATTGTCTTCATGAAAAAAATTGTATTTTTGATTCATTGCTTCACATTAGTAATTCTAACCTAATTAATAATAAAATATGTTCAAATACGATTAATATAACATAGCATTATTTCTAAATCTCAAATATTCGCGTTATAGAAGATTATCAATATTGGTAAATGTAACTTAAATTTTGTATGTTATATTTTATACGTTGCATTAGGAATTTTTCAACTCTCCAAACTCTAAGACAGAATTGGTATTATTTATTGAAAATTTATATTAGTTTAATGTAAGTTATTACTTATAAATTGATCGATTGGTATTGTATTGATTGGATTCTTCGTGCCACTACACGAACCGTAGTTTGCGAAACTGTGAAGTAGACACATTAAGTGCTTACATGATCATGCGAAATTACTACCAACACTGAAATAACTATAAGTGTGTCACTGTGGCACTATGATGATAAATTTGTTGTCATTTTTACTTCAACTCAGCAAAATTTCTAATTCAAAAATATATCGTTTCTTTTGAACATGTTTTTTATATATACACATAACTATATAATTTATAGTAATTGATTTATGCAAACAGCTTTATATTCATGACTAGTCCACAAATAAGTACTTGATATATCAATAATTAAAAAGCTTAATATGGTATTTTACTATTTTGTAGAATAGAAATCAAAGGATTAAGGTTTTGGTACCGATATTTACGTGAATGTGCAGTAATTCTATGAAATATTGATTTGAACTATTTTGGTTTGACAAATTGTTTTTTATGACTTTATACACAACTCTCGATTTGACTTTATGTATCTTTCATATTGTAAATATTTATACGAACCATGTGAAAGTACATTAATTTTTTTATACCATGTTTGCTCCTAAAGTGCAGTATAAAAATTTACATAACCTGAAAATATCCACTCCGAATGTGGAATATTTGAATCTCTGTAATGTAAAGACATGTCTTGGCCGATTATTTTTCCCGAGAATTGTCCGTCAGATAAAATCACACAACCCAATGGGTCTCTAGTCTTGCATTTTTGGATTTTTTTAATCCAACAAATGTGAGAATCGAACCCGCATTCCTCGGATTACAAGACGCGCACGCCAACCTCCACGCTACCGGGAATACAAATATTACTCTCAGCGTATATTAATTCATATGGAGATTGGTGTTTTTTTTTTGTTTGATAAGGTATTCTTCATCAACATTTTTTCCGATAATGGTACAAGTCGCTGTTTTCTCCTAGCAATATTTATGTATAAATTTAAATGAATAAGTTTTATAAAATTTTAAGAAATATGTTTATGCGATTAAGTGTATTCAAATAAATAGAGCCCCCTGCGATAGTAAAATCATAATTTTTATTATTTTTATTAATTATTGCATTAAGGTGCAGATTTGGTTATGCATGATAGATACTCTAGAACATAAAATATTATATATACTATCGTTATCACTGCAAAATATATATAGTATATGGATTTGATAATCTGAAGAGTCATTTTGACAGACTATTTTTTATTAGAGCCCGATTATCTGTTAATCTACAAGATATTCAATTCTTGAATATAAAATCACATTAAAACAAGTTTACCTTTTATACAACTGCAGCTAACTCAAAGAAAGCGTATTATACACTGGACTACGTTACATATAAATGTATGAATACACTCGTTATGTAGATAGATGCAATAAGCTCCTACACAAATGCTACAAATTAGTAAAATTCAGTCTTACGGAATTTCCACGGAACAAAAAGATTTCTTACATCAAACCCGATAGGCATCTAAGCCGACCGTACCTTCCTCCATATTTCGGATTATTAAAATCGCATTTGTACAGTAAGGAAATCCATGCCTGGGTGTCGTTTTTGGGATTTCAATGTTACCGATGTGAAAATTTCATATACGTAAAGATAATCCAAGGTAAAGGGAAAACACCTGTTAAATATAAATACTATTATTAATATTATATTATATATTTTTAGTAGGTATCGATCGGAAAATTTACCTCTTAATATATAGACCGTATTTTTGGGATATATTTAATATTGCGTTTTCACAATAAGTCCTGTTTCAAAAAATTCATTGAATTGTTGTACATATGACCAGCTAGTTCTTCCTAGTGTAGGAGATAGATATACTAGCTTTGACTCCCAAAGCTTTTGCTCATATGACACTCACCAATTAAGAGAGTTAATTAAGAGAGCAAATAGAGTTAAATGAGTTATTTGGAAAGTAGAGGAAAAGTGGTCCTATTTCGCTTCAACCATCAGTTTACATAATATGTTTGTATTTATTTAGCAACGCAGTAGTATTAATTAAAAAATCAATAAATGCAGCAAATTTGTAAGTTATTTCATAAAATCCGTTTGTATACCACCGGCGCTTTTGCATGAAACTTAAACGTCATACGCGCATTTTGCTTAAGTAATCTGTTTTTTTTTATGATACACAATTGAATACTATGGCACGATCACAATTTTATTTTAATGTCCTTTTTATCGCCCTGCTTTGTCTTTACACTTGGCCTAATTCAGGCGTATCCCGGAGCTCTGATATCGAGAAGCGATCTACTTTATTTGACTGGAATGATCCGGGAGTGAATATAAATTACACAATACTTAGGTTAACACGCACTTAAGTGTACTGAATTTAAAAGAAATAGAATGAATAAGAAAAGATAATGAGATTAAAAAAAGATAACACTTAGTCGATCAATACGTAGTATTGCGAAACCGGTAATCAAACAATAACGCAAATTTCCGCAGTAATGCTGGACCAGATTCTTGAGTGTTTTAAAAATTACTGATTATTTTGTCGGATATTATGTAACATAAATATATAGTATAATAAAAGATATTTATAACGAAAAAATATTAATTTATGCATAAAATAGTGTTTAATTTAGCTGTGAATGCGTTTGAAAAAAACAACTAACAATAAATTTATTCCACAAATCTCACTCCTAACTTCCAACGTGCGTGGCGACCATGCATTCATTTTTTCCCGTGCGATATTTATAAATTATTTTAGGTGATACTATTTTAATGAATATTTCAGAAATATTTTAAATTATAAGAGTTTAATCTGACGTGTAATATGTATAATTACGCCACGTGCTTCACATGTAACGGCATAATAATACAATTTATGGACACTGGCTGCAATCACACGCGAGCGTTTTAATCCGACCGTGTTAAAGAATAGTTACAATCTTTACTATACATTTACATTAAGTTATCGTTGAATTTATATTATTTACACGAGTCGATAAAAAATACAACTAGTATAATAAAGAAATACAAGTAATATTGTGTGTTTGGTCGAAATTCTATAAGCCTCTTAAACACTATAGATTACTTTACTCACTGTGCGTATAACTTTTTACGTTATATTTTTACTGTGCAAAGCACTAGGAGATCAATGATTATGATAAACAAAAAATTTTAATATTTATTGAACACGATATTTTAATTATAATAGAGCTTTTTGAACTATCATAATCCATATTTACGTACAAAGCTATTAATCATACAGCTACAATGAATTATGCTAACGTATTTTATTTATTTATTTTGAAATATGTATCTTTTATTGATTAAAAAATGTTTTATTTGCATTATTTAGAAATTTCACAAAAATATACACGGATTTATAGACTCTTTCCCCGGTAGCCGTGATGTTAACATACGCGGTTTGGAGACGGAGATCGGAGATTCGATTTCCACAGCGAGATGCAGAACTACGTACCCCGTCAATGGGTTGAGCAATTGGCTCTCGTGAAAAAACTCTACTCTATTTCCTTGAGCGAATATCTTTGCAACGTGTAGATTCATGTGCTCCAATTTCAGAGCAAACATAGCTTAAAACATTCATACTAGAAAACTTTAGAAACTTTTATTAGGAGCTTTATTGCTAAATCTCCCTTACTATCCATATATTTTACAAAATGACTATTATTTATATCTACCTCCAAATTTTTTTAAAACGAAAGAAAATTACAATCAAAAATGAAATTTCTGGATATATTGTATTAATTCATTGGATATTTTACACAAAATTGATTTTTAAAAAATCATGTAAGATGGGAAAAAAGTTAGTAATATTGAAGGAAATAAATTTTGGATTATTATTTTTTAATATGCTCGAGTTGTAAGAACAACTTAATTGTTAGAGAAAAATACAATAGTCTAACGTATAAGCAAATTTAATTCGCTGAAATAAGTCACTTTTGAATACTCGTTTCTACAAGTGTCTCCAACCCGTAATCTGTATGTAATGCATCTGTTGACTCTTATCTCAGTGTGGGTATTGCAGAACGACATTGACGTGGGGTAAGGAGTCGTTAGGCAAAATGTTGCCGTGATTTGCCTAGGGACTCTGTTTTTATTGGCGCTTAAAACCATCCGAGGGAATCTGACAAACTTTTGTGATTGATGTATTTACTTCCATCTACTATATTGTATTTTTACTTAGACTACATTTTTACCATTATTATTATCGCTCAATTATCTATCAAATAATTTATTCATACAAAAATAAGAGTGAATTCATTTTAAATAAAAAATATCTTAGTAGCTTGTAGTTTGCAGGAATTTTAGAATCGAAATTTATTTGAAATATGTTGCGCGCCGCTTGAAGCTTGTTTTTTAATAACAACTTTTTTACATTTAATATAAATGAACAAATGTTACACGGATAGTAAGCAAAATTAATGTGATATATTCAGTTTTAAGTCTGCTCTAAGTCTAACCTGCGGGATTTTAAAACATCGAACTATTCTGAAAAAGAAATCTGTCAAAATGAAGACGTCTACACATTTCGGAGATCCATATACTCCACTTTTTGAGTGGATATCTTCACATTGTATAGATCTATATGCTCTACTTTGGGAACAAACATGGTAATTGCTCATTTTGCTTTGGTGGAGCGATTCTTAAAATCACGAGTTTCGCATTCATTTGCTAGTAAAGTAAGTTTAATCGAAATTACACAGGTCTATTTTTTCTCATCGGTAGCGTGGTTAGTGGCGTCTAGCGATCCGGGAAATGCAGGTTCAAATTATCATCTGTTGGATTTTCAAAATCCGAAAAAAAAGCAGGGCTGGATCCCCACTGGGTTGAGTGATTGTCTGACAAACAATTCTCGTGAAAAATAATCTGTCAATATGTCTTCACATTGCGGAAATCCATATTCTCTTCTTTCGGAGTGAATATATTTACATTGTGTAGATCGATATTCTCCACGTTGGGAGCAAACATGGTTTAAAAAAAATATATATAAAATAATTCAAAATACCTTAACTGTCATTTTATCATATTTTATTCCTGCTAAATTTTTATTAGAATCTGATATAAAAATTATATGGGATTTATTAATACAACAAAACGCATGTATACATTCTAAGTTTGACAAGTTTAGATGTTAATTAATTAAATATTAATATGTAATGTTTAATATAACACAAATACTTCTCTCCAATCATAGAATTTATATGAGACTGGGTACCATCCAATCAACTTAATGGAACGTATGTTCCTTTAAACACACTAGAAAATAGCATAACACAAATTAATAACTATTAGAATTTATATAGAAGTAAACACATATTGATGAAATTATAATAAATGGGCTTAAAAAAATATCGACTTCCTTTCAAATTTATTTATGAGGTTCATTTGAAAATTGTATCCTTCATTTTATCCCATGTCAACGTCATGGAAAATTAATGATGGGTTATTAATTGTTTTTTGTTAAAAAAATCACCATAAAATAAAATATCGACGACTTTGTCTCTGTTTTAGAGGGTAAACTTTTTAATTATCAAGAAAAGCAATATGTGAAAATTTAAATATCGATTGTAAATATTTTTTACCACAGATTGATGAAAAGCCAGATGCCCATATTAGTTTTTGTCCCTCTAATTTTATTAGTTTTCTCATTAAAAAACTAAACCTTTCTTGGTCGCTATGGTTCAGGTTTTTTTTTACTAATTATTATGAAACTTATTAATTATTATGATGAAAAAATACTTATATAAAAACTCTGATAAAAAATAAACGCAAGTTTCTAGACATACTTTACAAAGTCTATTATATAGACAAAATACGTTTCTTGGTTTTTATCTAATTAAAAAATGTATGTAATTATTGAATACTACATAATAAAAAGTATTATGAGTTAACTATAAGTGAACAACATATAATTGAATTGGAATAGGATGTACTTAGAGATGAGAAAATTAGAAGAACACTTGAAAAGAATATTTATGTGTATATATTTTTTACGGAATATTCAATAAATTTTCTGCGTCACGTGTGTAATGTGTGAGCAATATAACTATATTTTTAAAGCCCTCGTGATTATGTTTTTACAATTTTCGCTCTATAAGTGGAGCATATGTAATTACACATCGTAAATTTCCGCTTCTAAGACGAAGTATATATATCTCCGCAAAGCAAAAACATGTCTTGATAGATTATTTTTTACAAAAATTGGTTGTGAGATAATTTTTTTACCTAACGGGCATCCTATCCTGCATTTTTATATTTTTAAAAATCCAACAGATGTAGAAATTGAACTCGAATTCCCCGGAAGTAAAGCGCGCACGTTAACTTCTATCTGTAATAAGTGACTACAGCGACTGAGAAACTTTTGAGCTTTTATATTATGTTCAACAGTAAAAAATATATATTATTCTCGTACATACAATGTATGTACATGTATGTGTAATGGGGTAAAGTTGTCGAAGAAAACGCCAATTTGTAGATATATTAGTTATACAGTTCGTTTCTTTGGAATTGGTAGAAATGCGTGTATAAAATTATTTCCCTCCGGCGATACATCACTGTCAAATTCCGAATAATAAAATTTGAAACGCTCGTCTGCTACGAAATGCTACAAGACTGCTACGATGCTCTACGTCAAAGTCACTTGCGTAGAGGTTTTGGGACCAAGTGAATTATTGTATCTAAAACCGCACACATTTCATTATATCTCTGTCGTTTTATATGCACATGTTATATCATCATTAGAGATATAAAATTAACTGGTAGAATTTAATTTAAAAACAGTTGAATTACCTGATATTTTAAAGTGTAGCTTAAAATTTAAGAATTAAATAATATGCACAATACCACATCATTATTAATATTATATTTAAAAAATCAGATACTTGTATTGTTTTGTACTGTATACGATGTGTCTTAAAACTGTACAATTATAATTTGGTATACATATTATGGTACTTACATATTTAAAAAAATAAATACTTATGCTATAGGTCGCCGATTGCTAAGTATGCTATAGGTCGTGACTTCGAATCTTGTAGTTTATTTAAATTGATACGATATTTTTAGTTAATTTGTAAATTTTCAAATTGTATACAGTAGAGTTAAAGTTTTACATAAATTTTTATTTTATTCTTCTTTTTGTTAATCTACTCCTTATTTAAAGCATACGGCCCACTGAGTGACACGTTTTAAATTCTGGCATCCGTTAGTCGCTTTGCATCCTCTCAGTACATATCCAACATTTTTTAACTCTGTTGAATACAGCTTGTGGATAGTGAGTGACAGTTTTGACGACATCAAAATACCATCGGTAAGACAAAGAGGCAATCAGGTATTACTTCATAACTTTTAACATCATAAAGAGTCTATCTTTTCCATTTTCTTATCTCCAAGTTTTTCCTAAAGTCAACCCACTCTACTCCACATATTCAAATCGACCATCTTTTTCCAAATCTTGATATATATATATGATTTTTTCCGTATAAGTATAGCTAAGACTCTATGCCTATATTCTAAAACAGTAATCAATTAAATATTTCCATTTAAATCAAAGCACAATATTATTTACTAATATATTTAAATAATTTTTACGTTAAAATAAATTTAGTTTTTTAAGTTTTTTATTTAAGTTTAGAGTTTAAATATAGAGCTTTCAGACGCTGTGTATCGAATAAGAGAGTTCTACTGCACAAATATATGCCTCAAAAGATTAATTTTGTATGATGGATTGACTATCAGTGACATAACCGATTAGAGAAAGTTTGCATACGAAAATGTGTCTTCGTTTTGATGATATTTTTCCCAAACAAAAAGCTTACGTAACATTAATTCAGGCTAACATACTGACTTCCAACCAAGTGAGACTAGAGTTTAATGAAACATTAGGCTATTTAAAAAAGAATTTACATAAAGAAGAAAAAAACAGTAAAAATACTTACACAGGTGAGCAAGTGGACTTATTTTACTTGTGGCAGGTGTTTTCGTGTGGATGGTTTTTTTATTCGCGCTTTAAGACACTTCTTCTAACTGACAGAGTGACGCTTAAAAATAACTAGGCAACGAATTTAAATGACATGTAAAAAGTTTAATGTATCACTGTCAAATTTTATTTTAGTTTTCTGTCTTTAGACTTGAAATTTTTGAAATATATATTATTATTATATACAATTACTAAAATTCAATGAAAAGGCGTATTTTTTTTTTAATAATGTAATAAATATATATTATAGTATTACCAGTTAAATTGCAAAACTATTAAAAATAATTCTTCGAATAATTCGCTTATTCCACAATTATTGTGGAGCTATATATTCAATATTCAATTAACATCTTCACACTGTGTATATCCGTCTACTCCACTTATCAATAAGTCTGATGAATTAAAATAAAATCTCTAACATAATACATATTTGCATAATTTATGATAAATATTTATGATACAAGAAATTTACATTCACGTTTTAGGCTTAAATTAGCAGTCGGATGCTCTTTAGTGCACTTGAATTCTAATGTAGAATACTTTATTGTATTATTATTTAAATTAATATATACATATACAATAGTTGAATTTTGATATTATTACGTGAATACAATAGCAGAATACTATATATATAGAGATTTAAATATAACATAGATTATTTAAAAAATGTTTTAACTTTGTATATTCAAATTTCTTGTGGAAACCTTATTCTAATCTTCTGATAGAAGGACATTTTTTCCTAATAAATATTAGGAATTTTGAAAGTTTTTATTTATGTAATTTCTACATTTAAGAGTCTAAAACTTCTTGGCTCGACTGCAAAATTTAGAGTATCTTTAACAAGTAATGTATCTTCTATTGTGTTGAGCAATCAACACGACTGTTGCTTCTATCTATCACGTCAAATGTCTGATTTATACTCTAAAAGTGTAGATATAGAATTTAAAGTATAACATATAAATAACTGATGAATACATAGCTTGAAGTTTGTGGCCTCCGGTAAAAAATGATTTAAAATAACGTGAACTTATCAATTCTGACATTTAGGTAATTATCTATACTCAGAAACGTAATTAAATGTATTTTATTTGATAATAGAGTGGAATTTTATTCTCATGTTTAAGTGTTCACCTCCACTATATTTTCTCATAGAGATGATGTTCATAAAACTAGGGCAAGATGGACAAACCATCAAAATTATACGTTTCTCCTGACAGGTCTCTGTAGAATATCATAAAGGTACAAGTATTCATAAGCTTCTCTCATGAAACTCTCTCTCATCATGACAACACATAAGATTTAGCTTTCGGACTTTAGTTGGCCCCCGTGTCAATGTATTCCGAACCATGATACAACTATGTATCTACATTTTACTTTATTCTTTTTTAGAATAAATTTTAATTTAAAAAAAATCAAACGTCTTAAAAACGTCCCTAAATAATTTAATAATGCAATAGCTAGTAATAAGTATTATTAAAATGTAATCAGTAATCAACTAATGAGACTATTAGTATAAACAAAAAATAATATCAATTCAACTCCGATTAAGTGTGATATAAAGCTGTGTATATTAAATATATTTATATGGATCCATAATATGACTGTTTGTATTAAAAGTTTATTCCATAACCAAATTCGCATGTAGCACATTTGAGTGTCTAAAATCAAAAGTGATCCCATTGTATTGCTTACAACAAACGTTTTCACGTGAAACATGATTGTAAATAAATAATTTTAAAAAATAGAGAATAGAAAGGTTTGGAATGTAAGGTTGTATATTGGAAATGCGAATGTTTTTCAAAATAAATAATCAGATATGAATGAAAACAGGCGTAAGTAATAAATACATAAGTTGGACTGGCTATTTTTTATAAAGCTGGTAAACCATTGCCACTTAGTTTCTAAGAACGATAGCTTTTTAGCTTTATAAACACAACACTTTACGGTAATCGAAAAAGTCTTCCTTCAACTTTATTAACAAAAATTTGCTCAAATTCAAATTTTACTTCTGGTGCACCTCACCAAAGTTGTGGAAAGCCACTCCCGGGATATGTTTGAAACTTTAAAGAGCGCTTTACGTACATTATGCCACAGTATACACTTTCATAATGTATGTCAAAACGTGGTGAGTAGTAAAAGAAAAAGCAATAAATTTCCCCATAGTATCTAGAGTTTATACAATAAAACGTAATAAATATTGTCATTTTGTTAAAATGAAAATATTATTCGATAACTGATAAACCCAATTTCAAATAATGCACTCCTGATACTGATCACAAAAAACAAGTGTTTGTAATAGAGGCAGAGAGTAAATGGCGCATGTGATGACAATAAATCAAAAATGAAAAATTAATTTGCGTGGTGCCACAGGTATTGTTTGATATTTATGTATTCGCAGTGCCTGGTAATTGATTTAGCGTATGAATGATTTTATCCCTTGCGGCTAAATCAGCGTTGAACATACAACGATGTTATTTCCATTGACAGAAATATAAATCGATTTGCATGAAGCAACCGATATAATATTTTAAAACATTATTAAAGCTTATGGAAATAGATTTTGTTTAGTTTTGTATTACTTGAATGGGGTTAAAATAATATTTTGCGTAGAAAATGACATCCAATCTTAAATGCCAAGCTGTTTTAATATATCTTTTCTTACGGCATCAATTCAATATAACCGCAAACTTTCATTGTTTAACTCTTTAAATGGGCACCAACGACATATTGTTGTTTATTATAACAGCGTGAAATACTAATAACGATTGTTTTGCGTCTTTATATCTAGCTTTTTGTATATTATATCTGACACATAAAATATCCAAAGTATTATGTTTAATAATACACAGCAGTTTTATATCTAGAATAATTTTAAATCTATCTTCGTGGTTGATATTTTATAGCTTTTTAAGATTTTTAAAGACATCATAGCAACCAAAGCTGGACTTATACTTTGCTTTTATTTTAAAATTCAACAGCGATATGCATAATATCTTTGTTTGTAAAATACTAATAGCAATTATTTTGCGTTATTTTTTTGATATACTTTAAAAATTTGTGAATTTAAAATTGATTCAATGGTTTTTTTTATCAAAAACAATGAATTTTACTATTTCTCATTTTTAATTTAAAAATCATCATAACACCCAAGGGTTGAACTATTATTATAACGAATGTAACGATTATACACTTTTTAATTGATCTCCCATAAAAGACAACAAAATTTCTTTTTTTATTAAAGTGTATTTACGTGTAAGTTGAAAATGCATTATTAGTAGGTACAGTTAGAATGACGCACAGAAGAAATAGGTCCAAGTGCATTTTATGAAAGTCGGTTGGTTGCCAATTTAATTTCTAACTTTGATATTTAACAGTAGTTGATTATTATTTTCTAAATTATTAAATTCTTAACCGTTTCTTATTTTTATTTAAAATCATAATCTAGCATAACCAATGCGATGTCGAATATATTATCCAAATGCGAGCTTAACCTACTAACTCTATTCGGTTAATTATTCAGTATTCGTCATCTTACTTTAGGCTTAATAAAGATTAATAAACTTGTCTCACTCGTACCTCATATCAATCACTTGTATGACGGAGTCAGTCAATCAGTTATAGATTAACGTATTTATATTGTAAACTATTTCTTTATTACAAAGCTAAAACAACATACTTTCATTAATTATTGACATTTATAATTAAACAACAAATATACAAGAACATTTATAGTAACAACGTAATTACTTTATAAATATAAATCTTAATAACATTTTGTATGTGTAATATTCAGTTTTGTTTAATTTTATTTTAGTAATTTTTTCACCGTATTATAAGTTATGAAAATAGCCTTATTTTCATTTTAATAAAATGACTAAGCTAAGTCTAACCAAGCTAAGAATTATTACTAAATAAATGGCTTTAATATAAAAGCATTGTCATCACTCACGCTAGTTGGACTATTGTAAGCTCGTCTGATTCGGTGAACAGCATTATACCTCGGCTAAAATTCAAATGCATTATGCAGTTCTCTGTTAGCAGTTTGTGGCGTTGTATTTTGACAGTTTACTTGAGCTTCTTCAACTTCATTAATTAATATTAACTTTAGTTAATATAATTATACTCTCATTCACGGTATGGATATATATTCTGATGATATAATCCTAAAATAATCTTATAATATACGTAATTAATATTATATTACATACATTTTTATTTATTCATGTAACAGATGTTTTATCTTGCCACAGCGATATATTATATTATTAGATACTAACTTTATTACCCGGTTTTATCTGGGATACATTTAACTTAATTTATTATTATGGCTAATTTTATTTATTCTACTATAATATTATTATTTTTGGTTGCATATACTATTTATACAATATACCGTGACAGTTGTAAGTAATACGGTTGGCTTAGAAATAGTATAACAATTATTACTGTTCACCATTTGGAATGAATTTTTGTGGCGGACAAGCACACACGCGTATTTTCTGTTTTTATATGATAGATGTGCGTGTTTTTAAATTCCGTGTAATATATGTAATTCATTCAAAAATTTTAAAGTATTTTCATCTTTATATGTAAGAAACACTATTAAACAAAATGAATTCAGCTGTTGAAAATCTATGCATTTCCATTTGTATATTGGATTCAACAGATGCTAATGACAAATATTTATCATATGTAGTGATTGATAACTTCATTTGAAAAGATTAAATGGAAAAACGGATCATGCAACTACTCGTTTCTTGCCTAAGGTTTTATATTCTAAGAAGCAATGAGATACTAACGTGACCTAAGAAAAGTGTAGGTTATTGGCAATCATTATTAAAGACATCGTTCATATACTTTTTATTTACAAAGTGGTCATGGAAACCGGATTTTTTTTTTCAATTACTATTCAGTGCTTTGTGGTAAATATTATATTGCGAAGGCTTATATTTAACTGACAAATGCCAGAAATACATATGCAACAAAACTTTATTAGGATAACTATGGGATTGCCAACGTTAATACACTAGGACCTTGTATAAAACGGTACTTCTACAATACGGTTTAGATATAATACAGTTGGTCAATTGTGGCATATTCTTTTATAGCACGGCTTATGTAAAACGGTTTCTGACTTATAACCCATCTTGAGAAGGAGTTGAATATATAGGATAGTAAGTGATAAATAAAAAAAAAATATCTTAATATTTTAAATGAATGTGTAAGCGTTTATTTTTCATATTGTTTAATGGATAAAATAAGGGGTAAAATTGAACTTCGATATTTTTGGAACGCAAATTTTGTATGAACTTCAAACTACGTATAACACGGATTTGTACTACACAACGTGTTTTTGAAACCATATAACCATGCTATACGAGGTCCAAGTATATATATATATTTACAATAAACTTTTTGTTTCATTGAATAATTAAATATATAATTATCTTAC
>JAGVSQ010003579.1:0-21257 GCA_022683975.1 Rhyacophila evoluta
TTAAAATCAATTTCCATCAAGCACCATCAGTCGAAAATATTAATTATATAATATATAAATTGCAAAACATATTAACATTATAAAACAAATGTGTAGAGATTTTTATTTTATTTTGTATTGTAAATTTATTATATTATATTATACAAAGTGTGATATTTTAAAGCAGTTCGAAATTAATAATATTAATGTTAAATGAATGTATCGTATTAAAAGCAGCGTATCACAATAGCGTAGGTGCCACGCTACGATCCGGGGAATGTGGGTTCGATTCCTACATCTGCCGGATTTTTTCAAATCAAAAAATGCAGGACTGGATGCCCATTAGGTTGAGCAATTTTCTGACAAACAATTATCGTGAAATATAAATAAATATAATCTGTCAACATCTGTTAACATTGCAGAGATCCATTTACTCCACTTTCGGGGTGGCTATCTTCACATTTTGTTGACGCACACGCTCCACTTTGGGAGCAAACATTATTAAAAAAAAGGTCACTTAAAAGTAAATAAATTCGTATAGTATTATAAAATATCGGGTTGATCTATTTTTTCTGCCCAACTATTCGATATATATGTTTTGACAAAGTCATTTTTCAACACAGTTTATATTTGTCTAAAATTGTTATAAAATTTCAATGAAAACCGTACCAGATGTATCATCAATCATTAATTATCATAGAATAAAACTCCAAAAAACCTCGATATAGCGTACTTCGGATATAACGGACAAGATGTTCGTAAAACAGTGACATTGCAAGCATCGGAAAATGGCTGAAAGAATTTGGTTGATGGCCAAGATGAAGATATAGACTTAGAAGTGTTAGAAATTACTTAGTCTGTGCAACAATACAGAATAATAAGAAGTAACAGAAGAAAATATTTTATAGTGATTATAAGTAGATTAATATCACACTAGGGCTGAAAGTAAAATAACATATGAAGTTATTGTCTTTTAAAAATTTAAGACAGTTTATTTAAAAAGTACAGCGACCTTCGAAAGTGTATTTTTTTCCTTGAATCAAATAATAACAATAATTAAAAAATATATTAACTTTCAGCTTTGACGGACACCGGTATAAGTCCGTTATATTATGGTTCTACTGTACTTACAAAATGTCCAAGAAATTATCAACCAATTAGTTCGAAAGTGTTATGATGAATAATTAACTGCTCACAAAATACGAGCAAAGTGCGTATTTCAAACTGCAACACCATACACTGTCGCTTTCGAAATTCGCGCGAATATTAATGCGCGCGAAATATATTCAGCGACGAAGATAAATCATCCCCCGGTTGTAAAACAAGACGCGTCATGCCTCCGGCGAATTAACAGGCCGAAGCAGAAAGAGACCTCGGCTTGTTTTGAGTCCTGTCTCGCCTTGTATTGCAATTTCATGGCAATATAAGAATGAATGATAGTATTACGTTCTGGCTAACGCGGATCGCCTGTGATAAAATAACTCGTTTGATTACTTCAACGAGGTTTTATTCAGTATTCAATATAAAATGCCGAAAAATTATCATCAATCGAAATATTTTTAACTTGGAGTCTAATGAAGATATCTAATAAGCAATCGAATAAAACTAAATCTAATTTTTTTTTATACCATGTTCGCTTCCAGCGTGGACATATGGATCTACACAGTGTGAAGATATCCACCCCGAATGAGGAGTGTATGAATCTCCACAATATGAAGACGTCTTGACAGATTAATTTTTACGACAATCGTTTGTCAGACAATTATTCAACCCTATGGCCATCCATTCCTGTATTTTCGAATATTTAAAATCCGACAGATGGGAATTCGAGCCCACATTCCCCGGATTGCTAGGCGCGCACGCTACCAACTACGCTGCCGGGGAGACAGTATTTTAATAATAGCAATAATTAAATAACGTAAACGTCTCTATAAAGCTTTCTAAATAAAAATATGAGAATGAAATTATATTATTATTATTTGAAGTATGCTTTAGTTGTAGGACTATATTAATTAATTACAGCTATACAAATGGACCGCTGTGAAACATGCATAAACAATAAAGCTGAACACGAACAAATTACATGCATATCACAATCGCAATGTAAGGCCGCGGGCACGATGGCAGGGCGACGACGTCAAAGCGACCGTAACAGAGATGCAAAATAGCTGTAAATAGGAAGGCTTTCTACCCACTCGCTTATTATAGGTACATTAATTGGCTCGTCAGAATGGATGTACACTATATATTTATTTTAATATACAAGAATATAAGCACTGAAAACTGTTCATATATAATATCAAATGAAGAAATCCGAGGGAATGCCATGGTAGTGAGTAACGTCCAAAACTAAGCAACATTGTCTGCTTTGAATCGAAAATGAGTAAAATCTCATGGGAAATACAATTCGCAGAGCTTCGCATTATCACCAAGTATTAAGATCTTATTAGAGTTAAAATTAGCAATAAGATAGTAAATTACAATAATTCACCGAAATCACGAAACCTTGCATTAAACCAAGTGCAATATGGTGTATAATTTTTTTCCTATTGGATTCAAAATCACTATGTGCTGGGTATATAATGTTGTTTCTTTTTTATTACCACGTTCGCTCCCAACGTGGAGCATATGGATATACACATTGTGAAGATATCCACTCCGAAGGAGATATATATGGATCTACGCAATGTGAAGACATCTTGACAGATTATTTTTCACGAGAATTGTTTGTCAGACAAATACTCAGACGAATGGGCATCCAGTCCTGCATTTTCGATTTTTTTTAACCCGAAAGATGGGGAATCGAACTTGCATTCCCAGATTGCTAGGCGCGCATGCTACCAACTACGCTACCGGATGTTGTTTCAAGCGAGTTAATTACAGCGACATGCCAATATGTTATAAATACGTCACATAACACATTGAAGTGCAATGAGAAAAAACATACAATGCAATACATGAGCGTTGATGATAAATATTTAGGAAAATCAATAATAGTTATTTTTTTTGTACTATATAAAAAGCATCACAAATTGAACGGTAAAACAAATGCCTTAAGTTGAAAATTAAACCAGTAGAAAATAATTTAGAACATTTCTAAAGTCAGCCATGGTACTATGTAATTCCCTGCCCTTCGGCTACTTATCGCGAATTTAATATTAGGTATTACATGCGGCATTGGTACCGAGATTGGACACGGCCATTTACTGAAGGGCAGATGTAAGTAAACGTAAGTGATAGAATATAAACGTTCATACATTCATTCATTCAAGCTATTTGGAATAATTAACCTACAAAGTATATCGATCGCCCGGTTTAAAAGTTCAATTAGACTTGTTGAGGGAGGATTTTAAAGTTCACTAATTCAAAAAGGAAAAACAAGATTTAAAATAAGATACAATGGTTAAAAACAGAATTAATAATCTATATTTTTTTATCTTCTGAATAGATACATCTGCTCGAGAGATGTGGTAAGAGTACTCAAAGATATCTAAAATCGCACGTCATACATTTGTACACCAGGCACCGATCATTATGAAGAGTTTTTAATAAATATAAAGATCATTATATAAAGAGAAATTTTATTTTACAAACATTATTTATTAGACGTTTTACAAGGGCTCTGAGTTTATTAATATTTTTACGATTAGGGGTCGATATTTCTCGGATTTTTTTTTCTGCTGCCGGGAAACGGGAAATTTTATAGAGAATGGAAGACAGCAAAACGGGGAAATAAGCGGGTTGTAATTATTATTTTCCCGTTTACCACGAAAAATACTCGAAGAACAAGACAAGAAGCAAGAAAGAAAAAAAATGGTTAATACAGCATAATTCGTTCACAAAAATAATCGTAGAATAAGCTATACATTTTGTAGAGCACCATCGAATTGAAGCTATTATGTTTTATCGACATCTTCTTCCATCCTCATATTATTATAAATACTCATTAAAACAGAAACTTGGAATTTAGTATTTTTAGTTTTTTTTTTTTGTGAGGGGCAGTAGCAACAAGCTTGACAGCCGCTGGTCTAGATGATAACAAAAGACGAAGGCACAAGAGAATATATATATATAGAATATATGGTTAACAATGCACGAAAATCAAACAGAACTCCTATTATTTAACTCCCTTGAACAATAAGAAGAAGATTGTATGTTCAAAACTTAGTAAATGTTTTAACTTAAAATATTCAGGGAAAACAACTGTTCTACCAACAACTGTTTGTAATTTTGAAAAGTTGCCAATCATAGACATTTATATCAGACAAAAAGTTTATAGTAGTTTATGCATTGCAACACAGTCAGTAGTGACAAAATAGAGAACAAATGAAATTTCGAAAATTTGTTGGTTGTTAAGATTTAAATTAGGACAGTCGAATTGTCGTTGAGGTCATTGTATATATCCAATAATAAGCATGACGAAAAATAATACGTTTATAATACTGTATAAAGGTGGTGCGCGAGTGCAAGACGTGTCAGAGAAGGTTACACGCAAATTGAGCCGATCACACGGTCCAGTGGTTCAAAATGGCAGATGTCTTTTTGGGTTTAGCTCCAAACGAGATGACTACGATTCCGTGGACACGGATAAAAACGAAAATAGTATAAACAGGATCGCAATGAATAAATAAAATCACCGGGCGAGTGGGGATTATAAAAAGGGCAACTTAGAGGGGCTAGGTGGCGTAAAAAGATATACAAGGTCATATAACGCAGCCATTTTGAGTGATGATAATATACATTTGGATATAATTTCTATGATAACCCGAGAATCCCCGAAAATAAGACCCGGTCTGAAAATAAGACCTATCCTGATTTTAAGGGTTGATTTAATATAAGCCCTATTCCGACCTAATAAATTACGATACGATCTCTATCTAAGAATATTGACACATGAGCAGTATACCTATATACCTATCTATCCCCCCTACCTCTAATAAGACCTAGTGAAAAATACATTACGAACTTTCTCTAAAAAGATCGACAACAGCTGGAGTTCTTCATTCAAGTTCTTTGCTGATGGCATCGATTTTTTTCTAAATACTATCTCTCCACCAATATGGATCTCATGAGATTATTTCTTGTAAAAATGTAAGCCCTATCCCTAAAATAAGCCCTAGTATATATGTACGGGTGTAAAATTAATATAAGTCCGGGTCTTATATTCGGGAAACAAAATCAGGCAAACAGACATTTGAATTTGGAAATTGTCGCAATCAGTTAGAAGAAAAGAGTTTGTTTTCGACAGTTCTTGAAAGTGACACACATGACGAACGTCATTTTATATGTCATAGAATTTTTAATACACTGTTATTTATATGTACTAGCTTTTTATTACCCAACATTGCCTAGGATAGATACAAACTTAAACTAAATAAATATTAATTTTATTCACCTGTTACTAGAAAATAATTTTAATACTTGGCTATATACAATATGTGTTAGTCTCTTTTTGACCATCGGCGATGATGTTAATTGAAATTGAAAATTGAAATTAACATAATTAATCTAGAAACGGCAGGAAAAGTCGCCACTTTTCACCGTTTGAGATAAGTAATTGTGACAGACGTACACACACAAGTATTTTCTACTTAATAGTCACACAGATCACATCAGATGGAATTTATCAATACACAATCCACTTAGGTGAAGTCAAATAAAAAACTCTATGTATATCTTCTCTAAAAGGAAAGGTTTTTTGTAGACATTGGTAAGATTTTCTATATCACGATTCGCCAATTTATCGTTGAGTGTTAACATCGTATCCGTAGATTTTATGGGTATATGGGTATATATGACGCCAAGATTCTTGACGGTCATAAATATAATATTGGGCCCCGCCTAAATACTTGGCACGTTTTAATTTAAAATTCATAAAGGCAGGTCCCCTTCCTGTGATCTGTACGCAGCGTCATAGCCCTCCGCATGTCCGCTTGACGGATTTATTGAGCACATGTCATCCTGTTTGATCGTCACTCGTCACAGCGATAATAACGTTATTATTGAGATTGGATCGACGAAAGGGTCAAATGATGGATCATTCTAGTTGAACGTCGAATCATTATTTAAAAAATCAAATATAGAGATAAAATAATGACCAAAGGGAATAACACTCATGCTATGCGTATTAAAAATAGAAATGATCCCTGATTATCATATCAACTGTAGAAAGTGAAAAGGACGTTACCCTCAGTTTTTTTCAAAATACCTTATATTCGATTATCACAATAAAGACAACTTAACACACAATTTATCAAAAGGATGTAAGCTTAAAATGGCAAATTAATGTCTTAGTTTAGCTATTGAGTTTGAAAAAAGGATGGTCGATGAAATTTTCGGCCATGAAAAGAGGTGTCCACCTCGTCAATTTAATTGTTTTTTTCAAATAACTTTTTAAATTAACATATTGAGTAAATAAAGAGACAATTTTAATCTTCATCCACTTGAAGCCTATTTTATGTTTTGATTTTGGCCCAAAACCAATAAACATTTTTTGAGTCTCCTGTAAAATTCGATCTATGTGGCCTACGTCTTTTTTTCCTTCCACAGTGGATTTTTTTTTTACCAAATCCTATATGAAAGTGGAGTATATGGGTCCCCATAATGTGGAGAAATTTTTTGACAGATTATTTTTCACAACAATTTGTTGGGAGACAATTGTTCAACCCGATTAACTTTCGTCTCTTTGGTAACCAAGATGTTAGCGTGTACACCTCGCTCGCACCAGGCGCGGGCTCGATTATCATGCATGTGATTTAAAAAAAATAAAAAAACGATCGACTAATTATCGGGCAATTGAACACTCATCATATAGAACTGCATCAATTTACAAAAGATCACCATATTTTTACGGCGGCCACTAAAAATGAAAGTCTCATTAATACCACCATAAGCGCAAAATTAAAAATAATTTCAAAAATATTCGTACATTCAATGTAAAACGGTAAACACAAAAATATTATGGTAGATCAAATTACGTCACATTTAAATGAACCATTGAGCATAACCAGATCAAATATTGTTTCGATTGTATATATTGCTAAATCTGCATCGAGTTCGCGACTTGATAAAGCTATACACTTATGGATTTACAACGAGTTTCTCAAAACTATCATCTTTACTAAATTCCTACATTTCCACATTTAATGTGATCCAATTCAGAAATTAGCGAATATCATGATTTAAGCGACGTCACGTGAGCATCCAAAAAACAGAAATTACTGGATTTAGGCGTCACATATGCCATTTTGTAGGTATTTAAATCAAGAGCTTGAAATTTATGAGCTAAGGGGGTTACACACGTTCAAGTTTACATGCAAAATCATTTTTCAGTAAGTATTATTTATTTTCGTAAAAACGGAACATCTACTAATTTTAGGTAATCTTACGTGTATATACTATAACACCGGCCACTAAACGATATGAAATGAAATAATAAATAAACCATTCATTTATATGGATGCTTAAATTTGTATTATTGCTTAATATTAACATGCTCATTTTGACCAAAAAAATACACTATGGGTTTAGAAAGCCAACAGTTTAAATTATAAAACGGAATTAAAATAGTGATACGTACAATTTCATTATTTAAAATATCAATAATATTTACTGAAATTTTCACCTTCACACTTTCGAGATCCATATTCTCTACTTTTTATAACGATATTAAAAGCCTTATTTTATTTTTAAATATATAATACAAGGAATCAATTTTCTATTAATGTACTGTATATCTGACGCTAAAAAAATGTAACGAATAAGCTGACATCTGAAGACATCTTGAAATATAATTGTTATCTTTTCCCTTGAGAAATTTACATTGAAAACTTTTGAGTAATTGTTTGCAATACGAATAGACTATATAATATATCATAAATGTGTATGAAGTATACACTTTTTGTATTATATTAAATAGCACGTCCTGTGTCAAAGAAAAATTCTGTACATGACTGAAATTCAATTTTCTATCAAAAAGGTATGAAAAAACCTACACCGGAAAAACACTCGCAGCTGTTGCGACACTTTATTGACGGGAAATTAATCGGCCATCATCATGTTTATTGGTATTTAAATAGATTCCGCCATAGCAGTGACACGCCTCAGTTATGAAAAGCAAATTATTTCCATAAAATTGAGATATTTTTGTACACTAATTACACAATGGAAAAACAGGAATTATAATGAGATTAAATATGCATCAATCCATAAAGTATAGTTAGTAGCACAATAATTGTTCAAATCGTAGTTTTTATATTTATCTCGTACCATATAGTTTAGATCAGCGGTTACCATTTTTTTTAAAAAATGAGCCGGATTGAAATTTTAAAATACATGAAGGCCAGACAAAGAATATTCTTATTGAAATCCTTTTAGAATATAACAGGATTGCAACAATAATATTTTCATCACAAGCCCGCAACCGTGTTTCCCCGAATATAATACCCGGCCGTATATTAATTTTGCACACAGAAAACGTACAAGGGCTTATTTTTGATGAGGTCTTACATCTGTTATGAAGATATGGTAATTAGAGAAGTCGGTGCCATCACCAAAGAACTTGAATGCAAGTGCTCGTCTAATCATTTCATCATCCTCTAGCTTGAATAGTGTAGTCGATTTTTTAAAGAGAGCTTGTAACGTAATTTTCACTAGGTATTATTATAGATAGGTCTTATATTAAAAACATACATTAAAATAATGGTAGGACTTATTTTCGGGGAAAGACAGAATGCTAAGAATTGAAAGTAAAATAGTTGACCTAGAAATGGCTGCTAGAATGACATGTGAAAATTTCACTTCACTAATGTTCTCTGTTTGTAAGGAGTTCTTGTGACAGACACATACGTAATTTTCGTTTTATAATATAGATTTATATTTAAGTATATGGTATTGTATATATTTTTTACCGAATATAAATACTCCCGAGTTTATATCATATGGATATCCACAATAAGAAAAAATATTTTCCCCAATATGAAGACTTTCACGATGATTGGTAGTCATCCAATCGCTTAATTATTCTCTAATATATGTAATTGCATGAATCTACACACCCAGAAGAACACAAAAATATTTAAATATCAAGGAGCGTGAAATATCGTTCATCAAACGGATGATAACAAATTATATTATTATATATAATTGTTAATAATTTGAATAATCTGGTGTAAAATTTAATTCTTAATATCTGAAATATGTTTTAAAACACTAGCAAATTTAAAGTGTATGAAAAATTGTCGGCAGATTTGGAAAGTCAATGTTTTATCAGTGAAACGGCACGGGAAAGAGAAGAAAGGGAAATCCACAACAGATGCTATGCGAATTCGCACATATTTTATTAATAGGCTTATACAGCTTACAATAGAAACTTATGAACTTAACGACCTTTGTGTTTCATAGCAAATTATGTATGCAATTTGTAACGAAATCGCTTTAATATTCATTGCTAGAAATGCAATCATTTTATTATAATATATTACATTTTGTGTTTTCCTCTGGGTAAAACTTGAATGTATTTTACATTAATTTAATATATATTATATATAGCGTAGTTAATGTATACTATGAACGTACGTTCTCAACTATAAATCATACCCATCATCAGCCTTCATCAATCTACTGCTGGATGAAGGCCTTTTCTAACCAATCCTCACAGGCATGTGCCTTCTAATGTCCGTACTTTCGCAGAAGATAACGTTCGAGTAAATTCAGCAGACTCTGGGTCTGCCTTTAGGAAGTTTTGTAACTAGCAGATATTAAGAGGGTATAATTTGTTAGAATAGGAATAATGCACAATCTAGTGCACGCCAACCAAGGTATTGGGAAGCTGCTCATGGGACACTTTTGGCAGTTATTAAAAGCGCTTATCATTCGTTAAGCCAAGGTATACGCCCGCGTAACGAGTGTGGAGATATGGCAGGTAGTGGAGCGGAAAGTGTACCTATCAGATGACCAAACTATAGATCGAATCAAGTATGTATACGATGTAAATATAAAACAAAGTTTAAGAAACATTTTGTTTATTTCAGACATAATTAAACGGATTTCAAATTTCAAAATCGCTTTAGAATGAAATACTCAACAGATTTAATGAATTTGGACTGTGATATTCTGTTTCAATTTTATAAAAATACTATCGATATAAATCCTACCAACTAAATTAATTAAAATTTGACAAACAATAACAAATCAACGATATTCTACAATAAATGTGTCAGTGTCTCTGACTACACCATATCGATCGTAAAAAGGCTCAGTTTTTTCAAAATAGCTTGTGTCACAATGTATACAATTTGATACACGTTATATCAAGAGGATGTAAACTGTAAATGCTAAATTTAGCATGTACGTTTGAAAAAAGGGTAACCTGTGAAATTCGCGACCAGAGAAAAGGACTTCCACCACAATTTTATTAGTTTTTATTAAATAACTTAAAACTAATATAAGTTTGAGTAAATAAAATTCCAATTTTAGTCTCCATGCACTTCAGGGTTGCATCTATTTAATAATTTGATTTGATCCAAAATCATCAGATAAACGTTTTAGTGCCTCCTGTAAAATTTATTATGTGTGAGTTATTTCACCTTTCTACAGTCGATATAGAAAAATGGTAATTAGAATTGAGTTTGCAAAAGACCCTATTTTTGAAATGAGTTATTACAAACTTATGAGAATTCCTACATAGACATTTGACTTGGAGGGTAGTTCATACGAAATGAAATCAACGAAAAGTCAACGATAAAATTGATATACATACATGCCGGTGTAATAAATGCAATTAAAACGGGCACGTGGCAAACTTGACTTTGTGCCAGGTGCGCCGCGTTGTAATGGTCAGGTAATTCGCATTTTGAAACAAGGGCGCCGTTAAACAATAAAAATTATTACACACGCAATAAAAGATAAGATCGAGCCAACGCACACGCCCGCCACACGCATCGCAAAGGTTAACTCCTTACATGAAATAACGAAAAACCTTAACCTTTGAGGGCGGCAGCATAATATAACCGTTACGCGAATGATATGCGTGCATTTCTACACAAAAATAACTGTTTGCTGTCTACGTGATTGCCTGTTAATAAACATGGTACATGACATCTGACTTACCACCAAAATTAACATAAGTTGAATTACACGAAAACAACGATGTTACATTCATTTATCAGTTTCCGTAGGTTTAAGGCAATGGCACACCGAACGCGATCTATCGTGGTGGGAAGCGTTCCAGTTGTATGACCAACAGCATCACGACTGGCTAATTGCGATTAACTGCTTGGATGCAGTGGAATGACGTATAGAGCTAAATAGCTGCCCGCTGCGACAGATCGCGTTTAGTGTGCCAGAGCTTTTAGATAGCGTTTTTTGTCCTCTTATATTGAATGAACGATGCCTCTTTTTTCTAGCATGGCCACTCCATAAATTGAGCATATGGATATCCACTCCAGAAATATAGTATTTGCATCTTTACAATGTCTTTTCTTCAACACTTCGCCTCGTATCTAGGGAATGCGGGTTCATGTTTTTTTTAAATTCTGAAAATAGCGAACTAGATTAACATTGGGTTGAGTAATTATCAGACAACCAATTATTGTGAAAAACAATCTGTCAAGACGTGTCTTCACGTTGCGAAGATCCATATACTCCGCTTTAGGAGCGGACATCTTTACAATATGTAAATCACACATAATCCACTTTCGGAGCAGGCATTGTATAAAGAAAATATGTACTTTACACGTTTTTTACAATGCCGCTACAAGGCATATGAACAATTTGGATATCCATAGAATGAAGACGTGATGACGTGACAAATTGTTTTTCACAAGATTGGGCCATCAGACAATCGTTTAAACAATTCTGCATCCACGTTCTGCATTTCAATACACATTACCAATAAATAGCATGACAAGTCTGCATATCTATCCACATGGCCACCGAGGCAACAAGACTTGTAATAAAATAAAATGAAACAATTCTATAATATCCAGACTACATTTAAACTTAAATATTTAACATAATTAATAGCATACTTTATAAAAGTTTATACCCAAGAAGTTTACGTGTCTATAAAAGACGAAGTAAAATTATCTGTAATCGTATCACGTATTCGTTTCTACAAACAATAATATGTTGCTACTTGTTCACCAAACGTTATGTTCTAAAAACTTGATACCGTTCGTTGAAGAAAGATGAACTATGTGAAAGATTTATTCTATAAATTTGTTATTTGATCGTATCAAACGTTGATCAAATATCTTAGGTTAGGTTAGATTAGATGAAATGAAAAATAACTCTTAATTGCTCTACTATGGCGTATGTTCAACAGAAGTAATTTATAAAACAGGAAAACACATTAATGATACAAATATGTCAATGAAAGACATTTTAGACAGTGGCAAAGCTACATATTCAGCGCCCTGGAGCACGTAAAATGCGCTCCCTTCTGTTTTTCGTTTTATTAAATTTTACACTTCATTCGAAAAAAATATGGTTTTCCGTTTAATCTCTCACTCTACCTCAAGTTTTTTACTTCCTAACAGAATGATCCGTGCGCCTGGAGCAGTTCGCTCCAACCACTCGTCGGTAGCTACGCCACTGATTCTAGAATTATTTCTACTTATCTATTTATTATCGGACTTGATATCTATTACTATGTGTAACATCTGAGGTCTTGCATCACTTATCCTTGAACGCCTGTATTTGTGCATGGAGATAAAACCTGTAAGTGTCAAAAATCAATACTCAATTCACTCACAAAGACGAATATTGACTCGTATGCGTTATAATATCATAATATATTATTTGACATTCATAAAACAACACAAATTATACAAGATCGATTACACTAAGACCAAACGGTAGACGTATATCTTGATCGGTTTCAACATTTCAAAACCACAGCGTGTGACATGACATATGTATTTGGAATCAAAACTGATTGAAACCGAGTCGTATACTTTAGCATTCAGTTGTCAATTCAAATTACGTTGACAAATATTCAATACAAATTATAAAATTTAACCCTTTTATAAGTGAGTTCATTGTTTATACACACATGTTTGTAACAATAAAATCTTTCAATTCGATCAATTCAACCAACAGTATAAAATCAATCGAATTGGATATACCGATTTGGAAAAAATGTTCTCTTATTTCCAAATAACGGACAAAATAAGCTGAATAGTAGAATGTGTACAACATGAGCACATGTAGCCGCTCCCTTTCGGAATCAAAGAAGCACTTGAGATCAAATTTGAACGCATAGGACTGATGCATGTGACATCTTGTTTTTCTGAGAACAGCAATATAAATAATTTTTCGTGTTTATACAAATTATAATAATTATAAAAAGAGCATAAGGGAATTTTTCAAAGCTGAAGTTAAATTTTTTTCTGATGTTTTCCGTAATGTTTACGTGTTTTTTTCTAGTCTAAAAATATTGTTTTCTCGGTAGCGTATTTGGTAGCGTACGTGCCTGGCAATCCAGGGAATGCGAGTTCGATTCAAAATCCGAAAAATACAAGACTGGATGGATGCCCATTAGATTGAGTAATTGTCTGACAAACAATTCTAGTGAAAAATAATCTGTCAAGACGTCTTCACATTACGGAGATCCATATACTTCTCCTTCGGAGTGGATACCTTTACGCTGTGTAGATCCACAAGCTACATGTTGGGAGCGAACATGGTATAGAAAAAAATCTACTAAAGGAAAAATTTTCGTGTTAGTATGTAGCCTTAATGTTTAACAAAAAGAGTGCGTATTTACTTGAAAAGTAAGTTCAATGTCAAAAAAGTGACAGACGTACATGTATGTCCATACTCCTCAAGGGGTTAATTGAGGTGTGAATTTAATATTGAATAAATATAATGAGGCGTTCACTCGTCGCGGGAATCCGCATAAGCCGCAGGCTATAAGATGCGAAAACTAGGCTTCCCCCAGGACCAGAAACTATAAACTTAAAGCTCTTTTCTAACAAACTTAATACGGCTTGTTTCAATAAATAAAGGTAGCAGACCGCACAAAGGCGGGCTCCATTAATGTATTTACCTACTGAAGTATACGAGAATTTATTACTGGCCGTAAAACTGCATTGTTTTGTGGACGCATTAAAAATATTGGAGACATCGAAGATTTAAGGAATATATTTATGTTCATTGTAAATATAATCCAAGATCTCGGATAGTATTTTAAAACAGTATACAAAATAGAAAACGGTTGAAAATAATCATAAAACATTGTCTGTTTTAATAATTTACGCGATAAAATCGCCTTCAAATTGATTCTAGATTCTAAATAATTTTATTGAAATTTATTCCATGTATTGGCGGGTGACAGGAATTCTTGGAAGCGGCATGTAATGTCCATATGCTCCACTTAGGGAGCAGAAGAAGAAGAAGAAAAAATAAATATCCCATGCAGCCACTTATTACGGACAGAGTGAAGCTGCGACGCTGGACCTGGCTCGGCCACATATTGCGGATGCCTCAATGTGGATGAGTCTGAACCTGACCTGCCTATTCTTTAAGCCGATCAGTTGTTTGCGGCCCGGAAGGCCGCTAAATAATATCGATAGAATGTATTCGTTGGAGTTACGGGATGCAGGTATGACCTGGGAAGACGTAAGAATACTGGCAAGCGACAGGGATTCTTGGAGACCATGGTGTTCATATGCTCTACTTAGGTAAGAGATATGGAAGAATAAGAAGTATACCGTCGTCTTGGAGGGAAAAGTCACTAACTAATGTTGTTGGTAAAAATGAAATAAATACGAAGTACATAGGTTATTGACTACACAATAGATAAGTCTATTACTAATAATTTCAAATCAAATAAATTGATGCTCCGAGTAATCACGAAATATGTTGTTTGTATTATTACTTTATATACGACGATACGATATTCTGTGTTTTATATTTTAAATTAGCTAGCCCTTTCCGCGATAACGCCGTATCCTTGAAACATAAAATTTATCAGCAAAAATCGAAGGATATTGCAGAATCGAAATAGCTATCGACAAACATTCAGTGATATTATTAAACCACTGTACAATATATTTTCTCGATATTAATTGAAAACGTTGAATGATTTTGTAATAAAAATTCAGGATTTTATACATGTGGATTTAAGCTGATCCAATAATGTAATATCTACAATAAACACATCGAAAATGTATATTGTCAAAAATTCCATTATAATAATATCATATTACTTACAAAAATATTAATATGTACCAATTTCTGAAAAAATATGCAAATATTTGACGAATATATTTGACTATAAGACACCGCAATATCGATTTAGTTATCCTCGGATATTTCGAGCGTAATTTTTATATATTTGTTCACATCTTTCTGACCAAAAATTTCATGGGTAAATGAACACTAATTGATTACCCTCCATAAACATTTATACCTCTTGCTAATAATGTTACCACCATGGTACATTTGTCATGTGAAACCACTCAAAAATTCTATAAGGAAATTAACCGCATGTTGAGCAGCGCATTGGGTCGTTAAAGGTCTTGAATAAATTTTATTCAATTTACGTTTTGTAAGACTTGTGTCTATAATTTTTAAGTGGCAGCATGTGTTTCCCTTACTTATATATCCCATTAGATTGGTAATTGAGATGAATGTATTTTTTTTTTTGAATTTGAATTTCAACACGCTTGTAGGAACATGGGTTTCATTAAAATATTACAAACATAATAGTTGTAATGCCACTAAATTCTGCCAAGCGTTTCTTCGATCATATAATTTAAATAATTATTACATTTTTAGGGATTCGGCGTTCGCTTGGTGGACAATTCATGATAACAGCGGTTGTAACTATTCTGACATAATAAAAAATATATTAAATTAAATGCAGGATGTTTCTTTGATTTCACTGCCACCTTTTTCAGTTGCAACACCACTATCAAGCTTTGAAATGATTTCAATTTGATTTTGTTTTTTTCATAATTTTGATTTTCATCTGAAAAAAGTTCAACTTATTTTATCGATAACAGAAAACACTCATGGAGAAAACTAATTGACATGGAAAATTTATTTCTCTTAATCAACAATATAAAATAAACTCAGTTACCTTATATAAAAAAAAACAAGTAAAATGTCTTTTCGGGAGCGTGGCTGGTAGCGTGTGCGCCTAGCAATCCGGGGGGTGCGGGTTCTATTCCCCGTCTGTTGGAATTTAAAAATCTAAGAATGCAGGACTGTGTGCCCATTGGGCTGAGCAACTGTCTGACAAACAATTATCGTGTAATATAGTCCACTTTCGGAGTGAATATCTTCACACTGTGTAGATCCATATGGTCCACTTGAACATGGTATAAAAAATAACCATGTTCTTCATTTGTTATTAACTCACATTGATTGTAATTATTGAAACAATAATTCTGTTTTATTGGCACCGTAAAATTCAGTGCCAACACTTGATAATGTTCACAATAACATGACCATGTTAAGCATTAAGATATCATAAAAGTAAATATGCACACATAAATAATATTTTCAATCATCAGCTACGGTAGCCGGATGAAAGCTTCTCATAGTCCTTTTTTCTAAAACACAAATATTACTATCGAAATTCTTTGGCACTAAAAATGCATATTGCTCGATTTCTTTGGTCTTTTCTGGTTACACCAAACATACACTAATGTGTACATATTATATTTTCATAATTTTGTGAAATTAATAAATAATAATAGTTTAAAGTAGTGCATGAAAAAAACGTATTCTTTCAGGTCCAATAAATACCTGATAAAAACTCTTTATTTGATTTCGCTCTTAAGCTTTCGCGTCGAGTTTATTGCTGACCGTGAAAAATTTCACGAGCCTTGGCTGAGTGCCAAACAAGAGACAGGCTCAAACATTGAAATCTCATTTGCCAAAAGATGTAAAAGCTGCTTTGTTATGTTGGAAGGAGATTTCGTGGAGCTTTTATTGTAACAGGAAAAAGCTTGCGTAGAACATTACATCATTTGATGTCTTATATTGTATATACTATATAATATGAATCAGACGAAATGCCGCAGTACTATTATAAGTAATATATATATGATGAACGGACTAGTGTAAGTGCTAAAATATGACAAAAAATTTAGATCAATAAAGTAATTTTTGAGCAATAATAGAAATACTTTTAGGATATTTTTTTGCAGACCATCTGTTACATCTAGTTCCAATAAAGCGCAATTACATTTGAAATGTTTTTTCGTACTTATTGTAATAAAAAATGGAGTAACATAGATAATTATGATGAATGGCTTTGAGCAAACATTGTTTTTATTAAATCCATAAACGATGTAAAATTTCAAAAGATAAAAATCTGTATAATAAAATTACTTATAAGTTAAGACACTTTAAATTAAAAAATATTGTAAAAATAAAAAATAAATCTTTATCATTTCACACTGTGGATAGATATTTATTTTTTACATTGATTGATAAGCAAAACAGTCTAAATTATCCGCTACTTGTGGTGTTGAAGGGAATTTGACAGACAGTATTGTTAATAGAAACTCATTGTGGCCCTCTCAGGCACACGCGAATGTAAAACAATTGAATTTATTACGACCAGAAGTGAAATGAACACAGCGTGAACAAAAAACTTCCACCCCTGTTAAAAATGCTGTATCTACAGTGTGAACCAGAGATAATATACTTATTTAGGACTAGATAAATTGTTTTTTTTAAACTATCCATAATTGCGTTATTATTTTAACTGTTGCAAACTGTTTTACATTTAGAGTTAGAGGTGGCTATAATTGATTGAAATTCATATAATACTTTGATTTGTGTCTCGATAGTCAACGTGGTCTTTCGAGACCCCGGGTCACGTGTGTCCAATAGGCTTAGCGTTTGGCCATCAACTCGTCCTCGTAAAAAGATCTATCATGACACGTGTTCAAGTTGAGTACTGCTATGTTGTTTCCAACGACTGGGCTTGGCCAAAATCAAATCATATTTTCCGGGGATACGCTGCAAACTAGTGTTCTACTTTTATTTTCAATGTTTCGAGTATTCCCCAAGTGCTACGATTCGTTCCAATAAAGCAATACGTACATTGGTATCACAAGACTTTTACAGAGAGCACCAGTAAAAAGTATCCATTGCCTATACTTCCGACACATATGAAATGAAAATGGGAATATTTAATAGTAAAATATATATTTTAAAATAATTAACAGCAAAATAACACAATTAAATAGTATTCGAGCATAAAATAATTATCTTCGAAAGATACTGTACAAAATAAAAGTACCAAAAATTTTAAATTTCAGCAGGGTGCAATTTTTAGGATTTGAAACAATGGAGCTTCGAGAGGGGCAGCACAAAAGAGCTTTTGTACGAGAATTATTATCGCGAAATAAAAATACATAAGTGCCGAAGCGTGGTCTTTATTAATTTTATTATTACGCCTTTTATCCCGAAGTACTCTTAAATACCTAACAAAGATGTATAGGCATAGTATCATAAGTAATAAGTAATGCAAAAATGTGCATTTGGAATTGAAAATAATTCTACTGAGGGGATGATAACCTCCTAAGGAGAGTACTTTAACATTAGATATTATTTTTTAAGGACTACTTTACACGAACCACACGTTGCGTTCGGATCGACTACACATTTTTTTAAATATGTGTAAGTGGTGCATATTACTTTTCTGCAGATTACCACGTAGACCTTTAACTATCGGGCAATCATATTTATCGGAAATAAGATAATCTAGAAATACAAAACGCGTTGATTGTATTATATATTTTTCATTTCCATATATAAATTAACGGTAGATAAAAACTTTTATATTTTTCGGATTTATCTTTTTTTACATTGAAGGTTTAGATAATAACAATGATTACAACAATAGAATATTAGAAGGTATATCAATCGGGATTTTACAAAAAATGTATTATATGATGCCGGACTATTTATTATATCGGACTATGTATATAATAATTTATTTCATCATGCCTATAACGCGCGCAGAGACATCTATCGATTACAGGCGAAAACATGATGTCTAGACAAGCCCAATGTTACCACGTGATGAACATAAAAAACTTTCATTGTACCTATTTGAATCCAGTTTAAAAAATATGTAGTAAACAATTTAAGATAACAAAATAACTTAATATGAATTATGAAATTTAATAAATAACATTACTACAATTATACAGTGACATCTATGACTCTTTCTTACAGAGCAAATAAAATATTACACAGAGTAATGGTGAATAGCCCCGCTAAGATAGTAGCAAAAGATGTTGATACAAATTCTTTAACAGATGGCAGTAAACTAAACGTTTAATTAAATAATAACAAAATGTTTTTTTCCACAAAATATAATATAATTCATAAAACTTCATATTTTTTTATATAGGTAAAATAAATTGACGTTATTGACCTGAATTTTACACAATACCTAGATATTTATTCAATTACACGTATTCCCAAAAAACAGCTTCAGTTATTTAATTGGTTTTGAATGAAATAAAGTAAGCAGTTATTAAATTTAAAAAAACTACAACTTAGGTATTATAGACGATAAGTTTATATTAATAATTAATAAGAGTGAATATTATGATTTTGGTCATTTTTAATATTTTTACTATAGTTATTTAAAAGGGGGGAATATAAGACCATGCGATGTTATACATTGTCACATATATATTGAGAAGTTGCATTAAATATCCCCAAAAAGATAAGATAGTACATACATCAACTCTTTTATTAAAATACGCGTGGAATGACATTTTGGGAAAAAATATTTTCGAATAAGAGAAGTCTTTGATACCACTTGTAGCATGGTTAGTCATCCGAAACATATGTCAGATAAAATTGAAAAAAATAAAAAAAACGCGTATGCAATGGAGTAAAACGGTATTGTAGTCAGAGGAAAATACTGTATTCTAGTTATTTTTGAATAGCTTAAATTATATTGTAAGTTATTTTGTTACGATAGCAACGCGACGGCAAAAAATATAATATGTACATTGTAACAATATTTTTAAACAGCACTGCGTATTTATTATCTCTACATACCGTACATTGTAATATTTCTTGTCTGTAACAGACGAAATTAGAACATAAAGAAAACTAGTCATTATAAAAATACATATAAATAAATGTGTACCCTAAAATTGCTAAAATTAGTAAACGACTATATTATTTTAAACCAAAGATTTACCGATAATGACAGTGGATACTTCTACATCCTGGAGATATCGAAACGAGAAAACCGTTTAACACGAGGAACGGTCTACATAGAAGATTACATATTTCGAATAATGACTTGGGCTATTAAAGATCGCTGCATTGCTTATGTCACTATTCAAAGTTAATCATGTTTTAATCACATCATATCTCCAGGATTATCTGTCACTCATCGCATCTTCACATGCCATGCCGGCGTTGTTTGATACCGCTGACTACATCATGTGGATAGTACTCAACGGTCTTCCAAGATGCCAAAATCTCACAGATCGGATAAAAGACGAGCAGGATTCATGCTCTCTGGAGGCATCCGAACTATATGCTTCAGCCCATCTCCAGCGCCAATGAAGAGCAATGGCGATGTTTAACTAGATTGCCTCGGATATTGATATCTTCTATAAATGTGAGAGTGAGTTTAGATGGATGCTATTATTTACACTATTAAAATAGAGTCTGTCTTACTAACTAGGTACAAACTCTCACATTCTGTATTTTTAAAAAAATCTCTCGTTATTCTTTATTATAGTTAACAATATTGCATTTGTTTTGTTTGTGATCTCTAATATGTTTTAAATATTTTTGCTAAAATAATATGTATGTCGTATTTTAAATCTATTGAACGTATAATTTGTAATATTATAACATGTTGAAAAAAAAAAAAGACTTTTAGTATGAAATGAGACTACCCGTCTGCTCCATTACTTTCGAGTTCCTTATAGAGTCAGACCACTTCACCACCAGTATCCAAATAACCGAATTCTATAATCAGCTGTATAGTTATTTTTGTTTAAAAAAGTATATATTACATAAAAACAAATATTTTATGATGTTCCTACTATGGCTAAAAATAAAATTGAATATATTTTCTGCATGTGTTTACCAGTTTTAAAATCAATTTCCATCAAGGACCATCAGTCAAAAATATTAAATATTTTCTGCGCTAAATTATTGCGATAAGAATAATAAAATACATCAGATTGACATATATTAACCCTTTCAGTGCTTATGACGTATATATCCGCGAGGCATAGTGCGTGACACAGTGCACATGACGAATATAT